>PVLC010045847.1:0-11634 GCA_004027655.1 Graphiurus murinus | reverse complement strand
ATAGCCCAAGGAGTAGCACAGAAATTCAATAAAAGACTGTATCCTAATAATAACTTCTAAGTACCTGGATCCAGCCATGCCTGAAGCTAGTCTTGTCAGTGGGTTTTTTGGTTAAATTTCTTTTGATTTTTCAACCTGTGTGAATTCTTCTTTCCTTATTCCCTTAAATCTTGACTCATAAAACTGAATTCAGCAATTTAGAGACAGAGCAATTTTTCAGATACACAGTTGGTGGCTCCATGAACTAGAAAAATCATGGCACAAAGGAACTTTCTAGACATAAGTCATTGCTCCCAGTACTTTAGCTTCTGAGTAGCCACAGTCTTCCTGGAATTATATGTTAAAATCTGGGCATTTCATACAGTTCATTGCACTGAAACAATAAAGAATAATGTAAAGCCAATTCCATTTATGCTACTAATAATGAAGATAAGGATAATGTAATATTTTTATATGTTTATAGAAGACCCTATTTTGATTTAATTGCTATGTCTTATTCTCATAAATTATAAGTCACGTTATAACAGGACTCTATTGTCATTTCTAATGTGGTTAAAGTAAGAAACATAGAAACTATTAGGAAAGTTATGTCCTTTCTTCTTGTACAATGCCTGTTCTTCACAGATCTAAGTGATTTAAACATTTATAACAATTTATCTTGATATATTTTCCAAGATGGAGTAAAAGGAAAAAAGTCCCTACAAGTCACAACCCCAGAAATATCTCTAACTTATTCCCCCCTTTTCAAGCCACTTTCTAATATGTGACTGAGTAATCACTGTATTTATGTAGCTATTAAGTTAAATGCAACAATCTAATTAGCTGAAAGGAATCACAAGCATAGAGACATCCTAGTTATCCCAGGATATTGCAAATAAATATCTTCTAGCCAACAGAGAAACTGCTCAACATGGACCAGCTGGTGACTAGAAATATCAGCAATGGGATGCAGCATCTGTCTGCCAGCATAAACTTTGTGGGGATCCTTTTCTCACTTGGAGTAGGCAGAATCTGACTCTGCCTCCCCAAATTGGGCATCCCTGTGCTAATATGACTCAGTTGAGGAATACTTCCAATGAATTGATCTAAAGGAAAGTAATCATATCAGACCAGAACTGATTTGATTTGATCCCTTCTGGGAAAGTTCTGAACTTGACTTTAGCCATGAAAAAAGAAGAAAGAGGAGGATGAGGGGGAAAAGAAAAGCAAATGAAAGATGGAGAGTGAGAGCAGGAGCGAGAGAGTCTGCTGAGACATACTTGTTACCTTCAAGCAAGATGACAAATGTTAGCCATGGACCCTGCTGAGCTAATAGAAATGGAAACCCTGTGTCTTTCTACCCAAGAATTACCCTCCCCGAGGACATCACTCCATTCAATGGACTCCAAAAGAACCTTAGTCTTCTCTGAAACTCATTTTAACAATATGAACACAATTGTGTGAGGAATCTCTGTGTATTCATTCACATGGAAAACTGCATGCAGCCTTCCAAGCCAGGAACCTGGCACAGCTGTCGCCATCTCCTCCCTGAACTGCCAGGATGGTCAAGTATTTAAATGTCAGCTGGAATCCTCCAGCCTCCAGGCAAATAGAAGCATTACTTTCTACTTATTCTGGGCACTATCACTATTAAAGGGAAATTGAACAACTTAATTTTAGTGCAGCCTGTCATATTACCACATGTTTCAATCTTTTATGAGAACATTTGAATGTTTTACCAATTGGGTAAGATAATTCATAAGGTAGCTTTTGAAGTTTATACATTATGTTGAAGCCAAGAGAGAAGATAGGAGTAACAGTCCAGTTAGAGACTACATGAAGAGTTATTGAAAAACTTGAAAAATAATCAAAAGTAAGAAGATAACCACCCCACCTAGTTTTTTGAAGTGCTGTCTGCCAGACTACCCTCTTCTCAAGAACTTAACTGCAAGCAAAGAGGTTTTAAATCAAATGCAATAATGGTGTGTCAGGCCCTTGTGCCCTTGCAGTCCCACTGAGATGTGCTCACAGGTCCTGGAAAGTATGCAAAATCTGTGAAAGGTCATTTCTATAAGTCAAGGTATTCTAGAACTCCCCCCCACTGACACACACACAATTATAGCAAATCAACATCTCATAAATACCTTGGCGCTTCAATTGCAACATATTTTCACTTCCAATTTGCTGAGATTTCAATACTGGCTGGAATAATTCTCTCCACTTGGGAAGAAAATAGGTTACAAATGATTAGCCAGACGTGGGAAGAAAACCATTTCATTCCAAGAAAAGTCTGATTTATTGATATTTTAAAAATCAGTAAATCTATTGCTTTTTGGAGACAGTTATTAACTAGTATCTGGTGAAAGAGTCTAAGAGCTCCACCTTATTTCTGAATAAGCCATTGCTGAATTTGCTGTAGATTACATCGTGTTTGGTGCCTGGCATATAATAAAGATGTGACAAAGGTTTGATGAATAAATGAATGAGCCAAACATATATACTGAGTTACATCCAGTTAATACCATGGCAGAACATATCTCAAGGTCCAGAGTCAGGTCTTGCAGTTTGGAAACTATGGGATGTTGGATAAATTTAGTAGCCTGAGACTTCATTTTCTCATCTGAAAACAAGGCAATTAGTAGGTTCTTTTTGTGTGTGTGTGTGTGTGGTATTGGGGATTGAACTCAGGGGCATTCTACCTCCGAGATATACCCCCAGCCCTATTTTTTTAATTCTTTATTTTGAAACAGGGTCTCACTAAGTTGCGGAGTGCCTCACTAGGTAGCTGAGGCTGGCTGCGAACCCGGATCCTCCGGTCTTAGCCTCCCAAATTCTGGGATTACAAGCGTGCGCCACCACGCCCAGCTAATTAGTAGGTTCTTTTTCATAGATGTTTTAAGAAAATTGAGTGAGATGGTTTATGTAAATGTTATTTTGTAATTAGTGGCACACAGTAAGTATTCTGTTCATTCATACACATTGTCTTTACTATAAGCCAAACACTATTCTGCTTTAAAAAAAAAATGAGGAACTTGTCAGATATTATTATGTTTCCAAAAGTATGCTATACCATCAGTACTTCGCTGTGATGATTTTCATGTGAAGGACACGGGTACTATAGGAAAATACATATTGAGTATTCACTAGTGTCTGATGTCACCTGGGAATGGAGAGGAGCCGCAAGCACACAGAATGTCTGGCACAGAGTGTGACCTGCGAATGTTGTGGAAGGAGTCTTTACAGGACAGTGCTTAAACTTTCACAAGTGGATGAATCTTCCAAGATAAAAATTCACTTGAAAATATATCAAAGCCAGGCATGGTGGTACATGCCTGTAATCCCAGTAGTCAGAAGGCTAAGACAGAAGAATCTCAGGTTCAAGGCCAGTCTCAGCAACTTAGCAACTTCGAAAGACCCTGTTTCAAAAGAAAAAAATAAAATAGACCTAGGGGTATAGCTCAGAGATAGAATGCCTCTGGAATCAATTGCTAGTATAAAAAAATCAAATAATCAAATGAACTTAAATCCAGACTTGGAAGAAAGTTGTACTTCTAAATAGGGAGGAGCAGGAAACTCACAGGCTCCAAGTCCTTAAGGTCCAAATCTTTGAACACTTTGCAACTTGGAAAAGTAGAGGACCAATCAAGGTATGACTGGGTGTGACACTCCTCCACATGAACCCTAACTGTGGTAGTCCTTACTGATAAGAAAAAAAGGAAAGACTAGAGTATATTTTTCCCCTATGAAAAATTCAACTCCAGCTGAGTGAAACATGACTTAGCAAACTCACAAAGTGCTTATGCATTTTTTAAAAGAGGCAGCTCTGCAATCTCCTCCACACTTCAAATTCTCCACCTGCTAATGGCTGTGTGCACAATGCACATCATTTTCAGCAACAGCTGGGAAAACTGCTCCCCCCTTCTTCTCTGTCAATGGTGTAGGAGCCTGCCAGTCTGGGAGCTAGGTGGCCAGATCTAATTTATCAGGGCTGCTGAAAGACTTTCTTTATATCCCAGTTGAAAAGTCAATAATGGCCAAATTGATGTTTTTTAAAATTCTGCTAACCTTGGAAAAGATATTGCAAAGTAGAGCTTGGGAAAAGGCAATTTGTGTAAGCTTCTGAAAAAAAAAATGCAACTTCTAGCTTGACATTCATCATATTTTGCCTGTGGTTGACCTTTTTTTCACTCATGGACACTTGGCTTGAGATGGGTGCACCTGGGGCTTCTCATTAAGAGCAGATGGATATAGACAGGAGCAGACACTTAAACCATCCATGGCTCAGTCAGAGTCAGAGGGAGGGTAGACATCTCAACAGTTATCTCAGTGGGAAGAATTTAGTATAAGATTGGTTCAACAGATATTGGAGAAGTAAAAATACAAAAAGGTGACACTAAAGAGACAATGATAGTGCCCTCAGAATGAAGCTGCCATCCTTAAGTCATGAAAGACAAATAAAATAGCAGTTATCAGACCTACTTCTACGTGCTCAGGAAAGACATCCCATGGAGAGGAACCCAGATGTCTGAGGAGAGTGTACAGGCTGCTGGTGCTAGCACCTCTGAAGGGTCCTGGTTCTGAGATTTATAGAAGGGAGGAAGGAAACTAAAGTCAACTGTTTGGGGAGTAAGTAAGAGCTGGACTGATGCTGATAGGAGCAAGGCAGAAGTCGGTCTCCTCACGTCTAACAGTCTCCCTCTAGCACCCTCTACTGGAAGAATCTGAGAGGAAGCAGCTGGGCAGAGGGAAGTGTGGTCAATGTGGTTAACCTGAATCCCAGCTCTGATGTCACATTTGTGAGGTGGGAGGTTGCTGAGCTGGGGAGATTCCAGTCCATCATCCACCTTCCACACCAGCTAGAGCAGACTCATGTAACAACACACCAGGAAAGACAGGCACAGGTGAGAAATGATGAAGAGAAAGAGCCCTACATCTAGCAGTGTGTTGATTTGGCCTTACCCCTAGGTCTAAAATTTCATAAGCCCGGAAATTCTTTCTTGACTTAATCTAGTAAAAGTTAATTTTGTGTCACTTAAAACAAGAGTCCTGAACACTATGTCAAATTCATAGAAACACAATTTAATATCTGTTAAATTTCTCATTTTCATTCTCAAGCACTTATGTAACCTTGGCACCAATGCTGTAGAGGGCAAGCCAGACAACTATAGATAAGGTGTGTTATGGATTACTTACTTCTTCTCTGAAATAGTAGTCTCTTCGCTACACTAATCCTAACAAATTTGACTAACATCAGAAGAGACATACTAAGGTCCTTTTGCCACCTGTTTTGTAATAGAGATTCTAAGAGCAAATAAGGTCATAGCTATCCCTCCAAAACCAGAAAGTTAGCATAAAAATAATAATAGACAGAATTTATTGAGGACCCCATATGTGCCTATTATTGAGCTTAGAAATTTTCATAATTTAATCTCTGCAATAATTCTATTACGTGATGTTACTGTACTTTTTTCTCTTCATACAAGAGGAAACTGTAGCCCGAAGAAGTTAACTACCTATCTAAAATTACAAAGTCAGCAAGTGACAAGAATTCATACTTAGAATACAAAGCCTCTGCTTTTTTTTTTTTTGGTAGATATGATCCCATATCATGAGATATTTCCAACTATTGAGACCTGTTTGAGTCAGCATTCTCACTGCTATAATCCAGACCACCACAACTTAGAGGAAGGAAGAAGATTCATTTGCTCACAGTTCTGGAGATTTCAAGGTTTCAGTCTATGTTAGGCCAGATTACATCTGTGGGGTAGGGACAGAGAGAGAGAGAGAGACAGAGGGAGAGAGAGAGAGACAGAGACAGAGACAGAGAGAGACAGAGAGAGAGGGAATATGTGCTCTGTTCTCACATCAAGGAATCCATAAGCAAGAGAGAGAGCAAGAGCTAGAGGAGGAGGGATCATATAAAATTCCCAAGGCCATACCCCTAGGGAACCATCCTAAGCAACCAAATCCCAACATGGCTGGCTGCCTTATCTCCACGGGTTCTGGGGGACTCTTTAAATGCAAACCATAACAACACCCTAAAGGGTTAAAGTGTTGTCAAGTGTTATGTCACATGCCTGCAATCCCAGTACTTGGGAGGCTGAAACAGAAGAATCACAGATTCTGTTTGAGGATACCCTCAGTAACTTAGTGAAACCCTGATTCAAAACAAATAATAAAAAGGGCTGAGGGTGTAGCTCAGAGGTAGAATGCTCCTGGATTCAATCTAAGTACCACACACACAAAAATATTAGTGTTGACTTTAAAATATTACTATCCCAGTGATTCCTGCCCTTCAACAACTTCTAAAAGTCGACTTAATTGTTGACTAAAAACAACTTGAAAATTCAGGTTTTCATAGGTTTTTATTCTTTATATCTAGGTAAGAAAATTCAGCTATCCACCCCCTGCCCCAAGCTCCCTGGACATAAATTAAAATAACTACATGAAGGTTGAAGTGTCCCTGGTATGCATCCTGATGTGTAGAGTATCTCACATTCTTCCACCTTTACTCACTTTTACCAGAGCTGCTCTGTTAGCAATCAGCAATGTTTGAAGTGTGCTCTTAATTACCTTATAAAAAAGCCCTTTGCCAGTTAACAAAGATATGATATTTGCTAATACTGCTTAATGAATATTCAGTAATCAACTAGCTTGTGATATCTCCTTGAAGGGAGAAAACAGCAAACATAATAACCTATGTTTATTGGCAAATGCAAACTTGAACTTCTATTGATCCTCCTGGTAAAAAAAAAAATAAAATAAAAGTCAAATTATCCCAGAGCAATTGTTGATTATCTTGAACAATTGTTCAAGAGCTAGAGAACCCTGTGAATTTTATAAGAAATATAGATGAAATTAAAGAACTGTCTTAAAAAATTTATGAGTCGTAAATTACTTTGAAGGAAATTGGGTTGACCACAAAATTTTGAATGTATGTGATATCTGGCCGTGGCAAGGTCTGCTGGGACTTTGATGCAGAACTTCAGTTGGCAGACATAGATTGGTGTGTAAACAGAATTGCAGTGAGACATGGAAGGGACACTGAGTGCTCCCATTTTATAATAAGGAATCTACTCAAAGTCTGGAGAGAGAAAGGGATGCAACAGTGTGAAAGCCCAGTTCCTGCCTGGAGCCTGGTTAAAGACTACACCAAGGATACAGCTAGGAAGGTATGGAATCCTGTGGGGAAGAGGTGAGTCAATCATACGCAGATGTAGATGGAGGATTTCCCACTTGAACAGGCTATCACCTGGGGCAGGGAAGTTGATTGGGGAAACAAAAGCTGTTGTAGCTGAGTACTAGAAAGATACACAGCAGGCAGTTTGGAGAAAAAAGATTCCTGCAATGTGACCACATGAATAATGCAGAGAAAAAGAAGCTCTGTGATGATAACATTGACCTACATGCATCCAGCACCCACTCGGTGTTAGACACTGACTGGGCACTTTGTCTATCTTATTCCATGCAATTCCCACAGGTGGTGAAGGGTGGTAAGAACTACCTCCTAGGGTAAAGAAGTAGCTAGAGAGGACCCACCATCATACCAGACAGTGAAAATGTGTTTGCTCTAGTGTTTCGGCCCTACAGAGGAGGAAGTCTGGGAATTCATGTTAATGAGAAATGCCAGAAAAATGGTACTTATTTAAATTACTTGCTGGGTTAAGAAACTGTGAGCATATACCACATGATTTACAGACATTTCACTTTATTCTAATACTCTAAGTCAGAGCATCTCCACTTCAGAACTGTTGGTGTTTGGGCTATCGAATTTCCTGTGGGAGATGGTCATGTGTGCTATAAATATGTGGCAGCATCCCTGGTTTCCAGCAGAACCTCCCCAGCTCAATGAAGGTAACTGAAGATGTTTCCAGGTACTGCCAAGTGCTCCCGAGGGGCAAATCATCTCCAGTTGAGAATCATTGTTCTGAGATAAATAATCCTATTTTATTGATTAGGAAACTGAATTTTATAAAATTTTAGTAATTGCTCCATGGGCCACAAAGCTAGCAAAACTAGGATTTGATTTTTGTTAGCTCTGAATTCAAGTCTAATGCCTGTTCCATTGTTATATCTTGAGGCTACAGTGAAACACTTCCTATTTGACAGTTTATCAAGCAAAGATGAAGCCCTACCATTTAAAATAAGTTTCAAAAGAAGCTCAGTAAGAAAAAGAGATGTGTGCATGCATGTTTGTATCACTTTGAATCTCACTATGATATATAATTACATTGTGCCAGTGAAACTATTTTTTTTAAAAAAAAGGATGGAGCTGTGATGCAAACTCAGAGAATGTGAAACCCTAATGTTCATAAAGGGCAGGCAGTGATGCCCAGTAAGTCAGAACTTGTGCTTTGACTCAGAAAAATAGGATGAGAACACAGCTTTGCTGGTGACATGCAGTTTCTTCATTTGAGAATGTTGGAAATAATAATACTTTTCCAGTAGGGGAATGAGAAATGAATGATAGATATAATTTATTCACAGCATGATCACAGTGCCTGGAATATGTTTAATGCCCACTAAATAATTATTTTAAAAAACAATCAATTACTTTTTATACCTTACTTGTCAAGGTTAATTAATATTAATCACAGTGCGAAAATGTAAAAGAAAATTTAAGCCAGGTGTGATGGTGCATGCTTGTAAGCCTAGTACTTGGGAAGCTGAGACAGAAGGATTGCAGGTTTGTGGCCAGCCTCAGCAATGTAGTGAGGTCCTCTGCAACTTAGTAAGACCCTGTTTCAAAATAAAAAAATAAAATAGGGCTGGGGGAGTAGCTCAGAGGTAGAATGCCCCTGGGTTCAATCCCCAGTTACACACCACACACACACACACACACATACACATACACACTCACTCACTCAAAGAAAATTTAAATGAAGATAGATATATAGATAATCCCTTGTTTCTTCTGCTTTTCTTTCATTATATAGTCTACTTGAAACCCTCCTTCATATTAGTTAACCAGTATTTTTACTTTGTACCTACATTATGGGAGGACTACAAATGAGTTGATCCCATTTACATAGACTGATAATATTTAGGGAAACAATCACTTATGCACAAATCAATTAATACAGGAATCTTCCTGTTCTTGGCTCTCTGGGACAAAGCTTGCTATATTTGACCTGCAGTGACTGATTCTAAGGACAAGAATTCCCGAAAGAGGTGATAGATTGTGCATTGTGACAACAGTCCATTTATATAAGATTTGCCTGTCATTGTTAAATCATATTATTACACACAAGCGCACAACCTCTTATTGCATATTGCCCGATGCCCTCTGAAGGGGAGAAATAGCTTTCAAGCATGGAACCCACCATTACCTCGATGGTTAATTCGCTCAAGACAGTCTTTCAGTTGATTTGACAGTTGTATTCTATCAGCAATGAAGGCAAAGAAGTACTGCCAAAATAAATTAGCACTAATAATTTCTAGACCAGAGGAAGAAAAATAAATAGCATGACACTATGATAACCATGGGAAAGTTAGATTGGAAGATATTCAAGTTCAATATTGTTCTCCATTTATTAAATATTTTATTCCTTCTGCATTAATTATTAAACCCTTGGTAATATACTCTTAGTTGTTAAGATTTAGAAAATAGATGGGAAGACTTTTTTAATTAAAAAAAAGAACCAGTGAGAAGGCTTCTAGAAGGGGAATAGTTGTAGTGATTGGACCTTTCCCTCTACTTTCCTTCCATCTTCATCAGGCAGAGCACATTCTCTTTCTCATCATATCTCACTAACTGTAGGGACAACATATCCCCAAAGAAGGGCTTTAGTTGTAGTTAAAATCTCCAGAGTTAGGCAAGATTTTCATCACATTGAGTTGGCAGATATTAAATCATTCAATTTAGAAGCTGTAATGTTGGTTCCTGTGGACTCGAGTGATGGCACTTGAAGACTGATGTTGAGAAGAGGGAAGGGAGGAGAGTAAGAGTAGACCAGAGGAAGAAAAATAAATAGCATGACACTGTGAAAACCATGGGAAAGTTAGATTGGAAGATATTCAAGTTCAACATTGTTCTCCATTTATTAAATATTTTATTCATTCTGCATTAATTTTTAAACCATTGGTAATATACTCTTAGTTGTTAATATTTGGAAAATAGATAGGGAAGACTTTTTTAATTAAAAAAAAAGTGAAAACCTGGAGGCAAAAGTGTATGAACAGTAGCAGGAGAGTCAAGTTGAAGGCAGTAGATAAGAGATAGCAAGGGAAACAAAGGAGGAGGCAGAAGTGGAAGGGAAACAAAGGTAAAAGAAGACATGCTGGGTGGGCCATGAGAGCCCAGTTATTTCTCAGGATGATAGAGACTAGAATAGTATTTCAGGAAAATAAAATATCAGTCTCAAGACCAGGGTACCTAGTGTGACTCTGGGGAGTAGGGGAAGTCCT
Source organism: Graphiurus murinus (assembly GCA_004027655.1). NCBI lineage: Eukaryota > Metazoa > Chordata > Mammalia > Rodentia > Gliridae > Graphiurus > Graphiurus murinus. The sequence continues at coordinate 1,248 of PVLC010045847.1, read as the reverse complement.
GGCAGTCTTCCTGGAGGAAGAAGCATCTGACTTTAGACAAGATTGAAGAATAAAGGGGTTTTAGTTAAGGAGAAAAGACCCAGAAAGACTGGATATTAAAATAATCATATTTGATGGCCAGCAGTGAGAAAGTATCATGCATTTGGGAACAGTTCTGAGAACAGTTCAATGCCGGCTGCAACTGATGAGTGATGACGGGTGGCAAAGGTGAGGGATAAGCAGAGCTAGATCACAGGGCTCTTGGGACTCTGGTAGAAGGATCATGGGTAGTCACTGGAGCATGTTTAAAAGGGTGCAGAAGGAACAGCTGTAAGGAAGGACAGATAAGTCAGATACCAGTTAAGAAGCTGTTGAAATAATCTATATGAGAGGAAACGATTGCATAAGTGCTGGTACTAAAAATAGAATCAGCCAGGTTCTAGAGCTGCTCAGGAGGCAGAGGTCACAGATGTGAGGAAGAGGAGGAGAGAGGTGTAAAGAGTGCTCGCAGAGGTTTTTGGCTTGGGCAGCGAGTGTGTGGTGCTGAGGCAGGCAACCTGGGAAGAGGAAGAGGCTGGGGCAGCTGTGGGGGTAGGAATTATTGGCAGCCTGAAGAACATCCAAGAGGATAAACCCTAGTCTCTTTCCTGATAAGCACTATTTCTAACCTTCCGTCTCCATGCTTCCCCCAGAATTCCATAAAGACCCTTTGTTTCAATAATTCTGTGTGCTGTGAGTGTGTCCATATAGTTGTATAGCACAGCATCATGCCAACACAGAAAATTGAACTCAGCAAAATGAATGCAGGATAGCCTACATCTTTTGGTAAGCTATTTCACTTTACCCTTGTGCTAACTTTGTCTTTTATTAGACTCTATGTTATAAACTCCTGAAAAGTTAGAACTTGAAGGAGATTTCCTGGTGGGAAGTTATGCTAATTTCCCTTTAACGAAGATTTGAAAAGAGCCACACTTGGCAGGAGATGAGAAGTGAGAGCACCTGGCATCTGTAGAGCACTTCATAGATTATGGCACTGCCTCCATTCATCACACCTCACGTGATCTCACATTTATTCACTGGGCACTCAACTCATATCTGATTGCTCTCTCCCAAACACTCTATGGACAACAAGCAGATGGCTGGCCACAGGGAGTTTACAGTCTAGTGAAAAAGGTAAATAAATGAAAGATAAAATTTCAGGTAGTATTGAGGGCTGTGAAAAAATAAAACAGGATAGTGTGATGGAGTGAGTTGGGGTGAGGGAATTGC
>PVLC010045846.1:0-11596 GCA_004027655.1 Graphiurus murinus | reverse complement strand
CTGTGCTTTCCTCTCGGGCATCCGTGAGCGCGGGGTAGGGCTGTGCTTTCCTTTTAGGCATCCGTGAGCACGGGGTAGGGCTGTGCTTTCCTCTTGGCTCCGTTAGGGCAGAGGCTCTGGCAGGGTAGGAAGGACAGTCCTCTTCCTTTTCTGAGATCTCTGGAAGGATCTCCTGTGTGGCTTTCAATTCCCACGATTCCGGTGACCTTTCCCCCGGGGAGGGGTGCGGCCTCTCCAGGCAGGATCGCCTGCTTGGTTTGCTGCTTAGGAGCCATGGCTGGGCTCCGTCCTCCTCACGGAGATGCTTGGCTCCTCCCTCAGGGAGACCTCAAACAGTTCCTGAGGATTTCCAAGAGCAAGGACGAAAAACTGAAGTCACAGCCCCTCAGCACCAAGCAGAAGGTAAGGACATGGAAGGCGAGGGTTGGAGGGGCCCCGAGGATGGGCCCGGAGCGAGGCAGTAATACTAACAGAGGTGCCATTTATCAGTGCCTGTAAGAGCCGGGCGTGGTGGCGCACGCTTGTAATCCCAGCATTCGGGAGGCTGAGACCGGAGGATCCGGGTTCGCGGCCAGCCTCAGCTACCTAGTGAGGCACTCCGCAACTTAGCGAGACCCTGTTTCAAAATAAAAAATAAAAAATAGGGCTGGAGGTGTAGCTCGGAGGTAGAATGCCCCTGAGTTCAGTCCTCAGTACCGCAAAAAAAAAAAAACAAACAATCAGTGCCTGTAAGAGCCAGGCGCTACGGTAAGTGCTTTCTATGTAGTACCTTAATTATCACAGTAGTCCCCTGAAGTACATGTTACGATCCCCGTTTTGTGGACCAAGAATCTGAGACCTGGAGATCCAGGTTAAGTGACTTGATCCAGCGATGTAGCGTTGACGTAGCTTTGTCTTGTCTCGCTGGCTTCACACAGAAGGCTGCTCTGGGCTTGGCCTTCGGGGCGGGCACTTCCATTGGAGCAGGGAACCAGGTCGAGGTGCTCCCCAGGAAGCGAGTGGGAGTCATCGGCCAGAGAGGTTGAGAACACCCGCGTCCAGAGGTTTCCTGGTAGAAAAAGCCATCTGAGTTCAGTTCCCAAGGACAGGAAGTAGTTGAATGACAGGAAGGGGACAATGGCTTCAGGAGAGAGGGGATCAAGGTAAGTTTCTGGATCCAGGGCAGGGACAAAGGCAGGCTGATGGGAAGTCAGTTACCTCTGTCGTGTGAGCTGAGGGACTCTTTGATTGAGAGACATCCTGCCTTTGCTAAACATCTTTCCCCTGCTTCTGTGGCTGAAGCCTCTTGAATTTGATGGGGGAGCTTCAATAAAAAACTGTGTTCCACACTCTCCAAGGTCACTATTCTACATCAGCTAGGGGGACTGCTTTTTACAAAGGCAGATTTCATCCAGTGTGACGAACCACACCTATAGTACCAGCTACTTGGAAGGCTGAAGCAGGAGGATTGCAGGTTCGAGGCTAGTCTCAGCAGCTTAGTGAAATCCTTAGAAATTTAGTGAGACTCTTTTTTTTTTTTTTGGCAGTACTAGGGATTGAACCCAGGGGCATTCTACCTCCAAGTTATACCCCCAGTCCTATTTTTTATTCTTTATTTTGAAACAGGATCTCACTAAGTTGTGGAGTGCCTCATTAGGTAGCTGAGGCTGGCCAAGAACCCGGATCCTCTGGTCTCAGCCTCCCAAATGCTGGGATTACAAGCGTGCGCCACCACACCCGGCTGAGATTCTGTTTTAAAATAAGAAATGAAGTAGAGCTGGGGATATGGCTCGAAGTTAGAATGCCTCTGGGTTCAAATCCCCAGAACAAAAAAAGTTCCAGGAACCTGAATGCTAGAGGTCCTGGGTTCCATCTCTAACGCCAAAACAAAACAAAAGGATAAAACAAGAAGAAGAAGAAAAGAAAGAAATTTGAGGAGCCCTGTTGGATACCATTGGCTTTGAATTTTTTTTTTCCCCCTGCGGTACTGGGGATTGAACACAGGGGCATTCTACCTAAGCTATATCCTCAGCCCTATTTTTATTCTTTATTTTGAAACAGGGTCTCACTGAGTTGCGGAGGGCCTCACTAAGTAGCTGAGGCTGGCCGAGAACCCGGATCCTCCAGTCTCAGCGTCTCAAGTACTGGGATGACAAGCGTGCGCTACCACGCCCGGCTTGAAATGTTTTTCGATGAGAATCTCCTATGAGAAATGCATTTTAAGCCAGGCGTGGTGGTGCACGCTTGTCATCCCAGTACTTGGGAGGCTGAGACTGGAGGATCTGGGTTCGAGGCCAGCATCAGCTACTTAGTGAGGCCCTCCGCAACTCAGTGAGACCCTGTTTCAAAATAAAGAATAAAAATAGGGCTGAGGATGTAGCTTAGGTAGAATGCCCCTGGGTTCCATCCCCAGTACCGCAAAAAAAAAGAGAAAGAAATGCATTTTACTCGTGACCCAACATACATATACTTACACACATGCACACATATGTAACTAAAATTAGAACTTTCACCACACTGTCTTTGATGCATCTGATATTTCCTATCTTATTCTTTTTTCTTGAGTTTTTTTTTTTTTTTTTTTTTTTTTCCTGACACTGGGGACTGAACCTAAGGCCATTCTACCTCTGAGCTACACCCCAGCCCTATTTTATTGTTTATTTTGAAACAGGGTCTCACTAAATTGTGGAGGGGCTTGTATTGCTGAGGCTGGCCTTGAACCTGTGCTCCTCCTGGCTCAGCCTCCCCAGTACTGGGATTACAAGCGTGTGCTACCGCATCTGGCCTCTTGTTTTTTTAAACCCACTAAATTGATTTCAAAACCCATGTGTGCCAGGCATGGTGACGCATGCTTGTAATTCCAGTACTTGGGAGGCTGAGACAGGAGGATTGCAAGTTCGGGACCAGCCACAGTTACTTAGTGAGGCCCTCTACAACTTAATGAGACCCTGTTTCAAAATAAAGAACAAAAAATAGGGCTGGGGGGTATAGCTCGGAGGTAGAATGCCTCTGGGTTTAATCCTCAGTACCACAAAAAAACAAAAACAAAAACAAACCATGTGTACTGATGAACTATTTGAAAAGCACTTCTTTTAGGGACTCCATAAGAAATTAAAATTATTGGGAAAATATACTAAAACTTGAGGTACTTCTTTGTGCTGGTAATGTAGTGAGCTGCTGTCTCCCTCTGTATTGCCAAGCCCGTGGGAATGAATGGAAGGAGGAAGAGTCAGGTTTTTAGAGGAAGGTGGGATGGTAGGCAGGTTGCTCCCTGGTCATGTAGGGTTGGTGTGCGTGGGCTGGGGGTGCCCCAGGAGGATTTCAGGGTAGCAGTGGGCAGTGATAGAAATGCAAAACTAGGGCCCTGGGAGTTGGCATAATTGTAGGTAATGCCGCGAAGATGATTCAGAGGACATAAGGCAGGCAGAGAACTGACCCGGGCTTGCTCTGCCTGCCGTTGGCTGCACAGCGAGGAGGCAGGAGCAGCTCAGCACACCTGGAGGGCAGTGCTTGATACGGCCAAATGCTGCTGCCAGGAGAGCTTAGTAATGTCACAATGCGTTAGCCCAGGCCTGGCGAGCCCTCCGGCGTTCAAATTGGAAAGGAAGGGATGGGTCTGGTCTTTACCAAAGAACAGGCCTTTTAACAGCCTGACAGTTAAGCCAGTGGCATTGGATGGCATCTGGCCTGGCAGCAAGGAAACGCTAAATTGGCTTGGGTCTAACAGAATCCCCTTTGACCATCCTCGCTGGGCCAGTATTTCTAGCAGTGCCGCATTTCTGGAAGGAGAGCGAGTTAGTCACCGTGCCAGGTTCACCCTCTTTTCTGATTCTTTTGAGTAACAGCAGATTGTTTTGCTTTCTGAGCCAGATCAGAGAGAGCAGGCTGAGGGAACCACAGCTTATGGGGGGGCCCACTACTGCAGCCGGTGCCTGCTGCTTCCAGTAGGACTGTGCCCTAGGGCTTCGAAGCCTGCGGCAGAGGCAGGCCTGCTCCAGCCCGGGGCCCTTTTACCACCAGGGGTACTCTCGGGCATTCCGAGGACGGCCTTCCAGGGTGTGGCCTCTGCTTTTTCCTGGAGACCCAGGCAGCACCGGGCACCTAGTTGGGGCAGCGCAGTAACCTTGTTGGACCCATTCGCTTGACCCCTCTTGAACCTGCCTCTGGTTGAAAGCTGTCCAGAGATTTTGTGTCTTCACTTCAATAAAAGAAATACACCAAGAAAATGAAAATTTCCCTCATTTTCCCCAACTCCTATGGCAACGTGCATTGGGCACCCGTGTGTGATAACAGTCAGGCCACACGCTGGCTGTGAGGTGCCACCGTCCCGGCTGACGGAGGTTTAGGTCAGCGCTGTTGGATAAAGCCCCTGTGGTGCCAGAATGTTCTGTGTCTGGCCCCGTGTGGCTTCTGAGTACTTGGGATGTAGTTAGAGAGATTGAGGAATTGGATTTTAAATCTCATGAAATTCCCATTAAATTTAAATAGCCACATGGGGCTAGTAACTACTCATTTAGACAGCCTGAGTTTAGACCATTAATCTTTAAATGTTCTTTACTGAGACCTACAGTAGCAAAAAAGCACTTTTTGAGTGTGTGTGTGTGTGTGTGTGTGTGTGTGTGCACGCGCGTGTGGTACTGGGAATTGAACCCACGGACATTCTACCTCTGAGCTACACCCCCAGTCTTACTTTTATTCGGAAACAGAGTCTTGCTTGGGTGCTGAGAGTCTCACCACTTGCTGAGGCTGTCCTTGAACCTGCGATCTTCCTGACTCGTCAAGTCTCCCAAGTACTGGGATTCCAGGCATGCGCCACCACACCTGGCTTTATTATTTTGAAACAGGGTTTAACTACATTGTGGAAGACCCTCACTAACTTGCCAATGCTGGCCAAGAACCCACAATCCTCTGTTCTTAGCCTCCCAAGTACTGGGATTACAGGTGTATACCACCATGCCCAACTTATTTTTTATTTTGAAACAGGGTCTCATTAAGTTGCCAAGATTGGCTATGAACCTGCAATCCTCCTGTCTCAGCTTCCCAAGTATACTAAGTGTGATGTACCCAGATATTTTGTATCCCATTTATTTTCCTTTTTTAAATGCTGACTTAAGTTTCAGAACATGTTAACAAGCTGTGACTGTAGTCAGCAGATCACCAGTGGAGGCCCACAGGCTCCCCCACCGGCACAAGGCTGAGAAGAGCCGCCTGCAGAGCGGCCCCTCCCCGACCTTGGGCTCAGCTTCTGTGTGGCTGATACAGCTCCCCTGAGCCAGTCGGGGTGTGGAGGGCCAGGTGCACAGCCAGCAACCCCAGCTCTGGTGGGCCTCCAGCCCCCGGAGACAGCCCGTACTCAGCAAATGGCCCCCTCCCTCTTTTATTTATTTGTGTATCTATCTAATTAATTAATTAATTTTTTTTAACTTTTTTTTTTGTGTTGCTGGGGATGGAACCCTAGCAACAGAACTGGAGCATGTGGGGCACATGCTGCCCCGCTGAGCTCCACCTCCACTCCAGCCCCTCCTCCTCTGGAGCTGCCGCATACCTGCACCAAGCACACACCTGCACTAAGCCGCCTGGCGGCAGTCCCTCCCCTGGCACCCCCCCTACACTCCTTTTTGAACCCCAGAAGTATGGAATCAAATTAACCATAAATAATGCTTGGTTAACCTATAGCATAATCTCATTATTGGTCTCCACCTAGCATGGTTTTACTTATTTAGTTAGTTATATTGCTTTTTATTATTTACTTGTTTATTTATTTATTTATTTATTATTTTATGTGTGGGTGTGGGTGGGGGGCCCAGGGACCCAGGAGTGTTCTACCTCTGAGCTACACTCCTGGCCCTATTTTATATTTTCTTTCTTTTTTTGGTACTGGAGATTGAACCCAGAGGCATTCTACCTGTGAGCTACACCCCCAGCCCGGTTTTATTTCTTATTTGGAAACAGGGTCTCTCTAGGTTGATGAGAGTCTCACTACTTGCTGAGCCTGTCCTCGAACCTGTAATCCTCCTGTTTCAGCCTTCCAAGTACTGGGATTACAAGCATGCACCACCATGCCCAGCTTATTTTCTCATTTTGAAACAAGGTCTCACTAAGTTGTAGAGGGCCTTGGTAACCATGAACCTGTGATCCTCTTGTCTCAGCCTCCCAAGTACTGGGATTACAGGCGTGTACCACCATGCCTGTCCTTATTTTTTGTTTTGAAACAGGATCTCACCAGGTTGCTGAGAGTTTTGCTAAGTTGCTGAAGCTGTCCTCAAACCTGGGATCCTCTTGTCACAGCCTTCCAAGTACTAGGGATTATAGGTGTGTGACGCCATCCCTGGCTTGGTGTTCTGTACTTTTATTGCCCGCTGGCCTCAAACCCACAATTCTCCTGTCTCCACCTCCCAAGTACTGGGATTACAGACATGAACCACGGTACCCAGCTATGTCGTTCAGCTTCTTAAGCAGCACTCTGGTAGCACTGAGACCCCACCAAGGGTGGTGTCAGTGGTAGTCACCTTGACCCCTGGTCCTGGGGTCCTGGGCCATTCTGATGGACTCCCTTTCTCTCTCCAGGTGGCCCTGTGCACCCAGGTGGCCCTGGGCATGGAGCACCTGTCCAACAACCGCTTCGTGCACAAGGACCTGGCTGCTCGCAACTGCCTGGTCAGTGCCCAGAGGCAGGTGAAGGTGTCGGCCCTGGGCCTCAGCAAGGATGTGTACAACAGGTAGAAGGCCTTCCCAGAGACAGATACACCTGGGGGATTGTGGGAAAGGGCTTGGTGACGCGTACTCCAAAGCTGGGGTACCGGGAGGGGAGAGAGCCTTCCATCCTCTTTCTAAGGGTGCTTCAGGCTTCCCAGCAGCGGGCCCCAATCCCTGAGGGTTGTAAATTTTCTCTAGTGATAAAAGAAAAAAAGATGAACCTTTTCTGTTTTTATAGCTAAACAAACTTCGTAACAGTTTAGATGTAATGTAACTATTCATGTGGCGCCCTCTGTAACTATGTGATCTTGAAGCGGAAGACTTAGAGCTCAGCCCTGTGAGCAGAGGTTGCTCTCTGGGAAGACTGTACTTGGCCAAGGCACCTCCCAGCAGCGTGCCCTGGACACCCAGCCAGAGCTGCCCCAGCTCATCTGAATACTGCCCTGGTCACCACTGCTGTTTTTGTTTTGTTTTCTTGTACCGGATTTTGAAACCAGAGGCATTATACCTGAGTTTAACTCCCAGCCCTATTTAATTTCCTTTTGTGTGTGTATGTGTGTGTGTGGGGGGTACTTGGGATTTAACCCAGGGGCCTTCTACCTCCAGGGTACACCCCCAGCCCTATTTTATTTTTTTATTTGGAAACAGGGTCTCACTAAGCTGCTGAAGCTGGCTTCGAACCTGTGATCCTCCTGTCTCAGCCTTCCAAGTACTGGGATTGCAAATGTGTGCCACCATGCCTGGCTCTTATTTAATTTTAAATTTTGAAACAGGTCTCGCTAGGTTGCTGAGACTGGTCTTGAACCTGTGGTCCTCCTGTCTCAGATTTCCAAGGGCTGGGATTATAGCATGTACCACCATTCCAGACTACAATTGATTTATCACTGATAAACTCCATTTAATCAGTTGTTTATTTATTTTTTGCTTTTGTTTTTGTGGCACTAGAGATTGAACCCAGGGGCATTCTACCTTCAATTTCCACTCCCAACCCTACTTTATTTTTATTTTGAAATGGGGTCTTGCTAGGTTGATGAGTATCTGACTAACTGAAGCTGTCCTACGATCTTCCTGTTTCAGCCTCCCAAGTACTAGGATTATAGGCACACACCACCACATCTGGCCCCATTTAATGAGTTCTTATTTTTCATTTTTTTAAACCAATATAGAAAGTATGTATGATTATTAGTTTCCTATTAACACTTAATTTTTGTGTGTGTGGTACCGGGGATTGAACCCAAGGGCATTCTACCTCTGAGCTACACCCCCAGCCCTATTTTATTTTATTTTTTGTTTTGAAACAGGGTCTCTACAGGTTGCTGAGAGTCTCGCTAAATTGCTGAGGCTGATCTTGAACCTGCAATCCTCCTGTGTCAGCCTCCCAAGTACTAGGATTACAGGCTTGTGCAACCAAACCTAGCCAAAATATTATTCTTAGTGGAATTTTTAAACCATGAGACCCGACCCCACGTGCATGCCTGCAGAGCTGACTCAGTCTACTCCTATGCTTAGCATGCGTGCTGTCAGCTTCTCTGGATGCCTGGATGCAGGCGTCTCAGTGCGGGATGAGGCCGGGGACAGGTCGAGAGGTCGAGGCCCCACCCATCCTGTTCCCTGTGTCGCTTCTCTCCTGCAGCGAGTACTACCACTTCCGCCAGGCCTGGGTGCCCCTCCGCTGGATGTCCCCTGAGGCCATCCTGGAAGGCGACTTCTCCACCAAGTCAGATGTCTGGGCCTTCGGCGTGCTGATGTGGGAGGTGTTCACCCATGGAGACCTGCCCCACGGCGGGCAGGCGGATGACGAGGTTCTGGCAGGTGGGCAGCTGCATCCCCAGGGGTGACTCCAACCCCCCCCCCCCCCCCCCCCCGCCCCCAGAGCCCCAGTGCACTTCAGCTGGCTTGCGCTCTCAGGGCTGGTGTTTAACAGGTACACAGATGGGACTGCTCCAGTCGTTAAAATACTGGGGCAAGGACTGTTTGCCAAACACCAGCGCCCCTGCAGCTGCTCCAGTGCCCATCCCTACCAGCCTGAGTGAGCTGGCCTGGAGCTGTCTCTTGGGGTTGCAAGATGCTTGCTGTCTACTCCCAGCCGCTTGTCATTGGCTGGCGCTCTCCACAGTCGCCCTCGCATGGCCGCCGCCGGGAATTGCAGGCCCCACCGAGTACTGGACAGGTTAAGTGTCTTCACTCACACCCCGCCCACCCTCTTCCGTGCAGATTTGCAGGCTGGGAAAGCTCGACTCCCGCAGCCCGAGGGCTGCCCGTCCAAGCTCTACCGGCTGATGCAGCGCTGCTGGGCCCTCAGCCCCAAGGACCGGCCCTCCTTCAGCGAGATCGCCAACACCCTGGGAGACAGCCCTGCAGACGGCAAGCCATGAGGAGGGCCAGCAGGCCGCGCCTCGGCATGGCGTGGGCAGGGGGACGCCTCGTGAGGGGGCCCTGCAGCATGATCGGCAAGACCCCCGCCCTCCTTGGCCTGCGGTCCCTGCCGGGCGGAGAGGCATTGGTGCGGTCTGGGCAGCGCCCCGGCTTCCCTCCTTCCTCACCCTCCACCCTTAGGGAGGCTGCATCGGGCCAGGCTGGGTGATGAGGGCCTCAGGCTGGTCAGCTTTCTCTGACATCCCTTCCCTCATCAGGGACACTGCGGGTTCCTCAGGTAACCCCCATTTCTGGCCTGCGGCTTCTCCCTTCGGCCGGGGCCAGCTCTCCACTCATCTGCCAACTTTGCCTGGGGAGGGCTCGGCTGCGGTCGAGCTGGGCTAGGGAAGTTTCCAGGCTAGCTCTGGGTGTGCAGAGCCCCCGGGTCCCCCCAGGATTGTACAGGGACCGCTGGTGCGTGGCCCTCCCCTGGGGCCTGTCCACACCACCCAGACCCGTGCCTCCCCGCCCCTTCTCTCCTTTCCTAAGTGCCTGGCAGATGAAGGAGTCTTCAGGAGCTTTTGACACTATATAACCCGCCCTTTTTGTATGCACCGTGGGCGGCTTTTGTATGTAACTGCAGCGTGGGGTGGGTGGGCATGGGAGGTCAGAGCGGGCCCCAAGGAGGTGGGGGTGGGCCGTACCTGCCCCATACTTCTGTTGCTGTTTGTTTGTTTTGTGGTTTTATTATTATTTTTTTGTTTTTGTTTTTTTTTTTACACTCGCTGCTCTCAATAAAGAAGCCTTTTTTACAACCTGTCTCTGCGACTTGTTCCCTGCTTCTGCTCACAAACGATGTGCTTCTCCCCGTGGATCAGAGTGGGCCGTGGGCCCCGTCTGGTGGGACCGAGACACCTATCCTTGCCTTGGGGTTGCAGTCGGCTGAGAGCGCGTGGGAGAGACCCCGGGGTCCAGTGTTGTCCATGCAGCCCCGTGGCAGTGGCCAGCTGCTAGTCCCCACTGGGGGACCCACGTGCAGAGGGTGAAGCAGGAGGGGGGACAGTTAGAGCAGGTTTGGAGAAGGGGTACTAAGAAGGACCGGGGGTATGGCTGAGTGGTTGTGTGAAGCCCCAGCACTGGAAAAACAAAAATATAGAGACTCCAGGAAGGAGATAACGGAGGTGGAGCTGAGCAGAAAGGTGGGACTTAGACTCTAGCTCCGGGGCCTCTGCTGATTTGATTCCGTCTCCTTGGGGCATCGATTACCCTCTACCTCGGTCCGGTAATTTCAGTCTACTTCAATTCCATAACTCTGAAATTGCTCTGTTCCTTCTGTTGCCACCAGATTTCTCAGTAATGAAAAATATACCATAAATATATGGGTTTTTTTTTTTTTTTTTTTTGGTATTGGGGGTTGAACCCTGGGGCATTTTACCTCCTAGCTACACCCCCAGCCCTGTTTTATTTCTATTTTGAAACAAGGTCTTGCTAGGTTAATGAGAGTCTCACTATTTGTTGAGACTGTCCTCAAACCTGCAATCCTCCTGTCTCAGCCTCCCAAGTACTGGGATTACAAGTGTGTGCCACCATGCCTGGCTTATTTTTCTTTTTATTTGAAACAGGGTCTCACTAAGTTGCTGAGGGTTTCGCTAAATCCTGAGGCTGGCCTTGAACCTTCAATCTTCCTGTCTCAGCCTCTCAAGTACTGAGATTACAGGTGTGTGCCACCACAGTTGGCTCACAGCTAAGAGTTTTGGAAACTTGCTCTGCACCAGTCACTTTGCTAAGGGTTTGATATACGTTCTCTCATTTCACTCTGCAACTACAGTAGTCTCCTCTTATCTGCAGTTTTGCTTCTTATGGTTTTAGCAGCTTGCAGTCAACCACAGTCTAAAAATATTAAATGGAAAATTTGTGTGTGTAGTACTGGGGATTCAAACCAAGGGCATTCTACCTCTGAGTTGCACCCAGCTCTATTTTATTTTTAAACAGGGTCTCAGTAAGTTGCATAGGACCTCACTAAGTTGCTGAGGCTGGTTGCAAACCTCCAGTCCTCCTGTCTCAGCCTCCCAAGTTTTTTGTTTTTTGTTTTTTGCGGTACTGGAGATGGAACCTGGGGGCATTCTACCTCTGAGCTATAGCCCCAGCTCTATTTTTTATTCTCTATTTTGAAACAGGGTCTCACTAAGTTGTGGAGGGCCTCACTAAGTAGCTGAGGCTGACTGCGAACCCGGATCCTCCTGTCTCAGCCTCCCAAATGCTGGGATTACAAGCGTGCACCACCACACCCGGCTTCAGCCTCCCTAGTAATGGGATTACAGGTGTGTGCCACTGTGCCTGGCTCAATGATAAATTTTATTTATTTATTTATTTTGCGGTACTGGGGATTGAGCTCAGGGGCATTCTACCTCCGAGCTACACTATTTTTTATTCTTTATTTTGAAACCAGTCTCACTAAGTTGCGGAGTGCCTCACTAGGTAGCTGAGGCTGGCCACGAACCCGGATCCTCCGGTCTCAGCCTCCCAAATGCTGGGATTACAGGCGTGCGCCACCATGCCCGGCTTT
>PVLC010045845.1:0-11603 GCA_004027655.1 Graphiurus murinus | reverse complement strand
GTATCCAAAGCCTTATCCATATAATCCAGAAAATACCGGGGAATTAATGTATTAAGTAACTTGATATAATCCTATAACTGTGCTCAAGTTTAATATCATTGAAATATAATCTAATAAGTGGATCTTTACACATTCCAAACTTGGGGCTTATGTAGTAGAAAAAATAAGCTTTAAACTCTGTAAAACTCCAATATGAAAATATTGTTTATGAAAAGGTACAAATATTAAAATGGGAGGAGGAAAAGAAAAATTGGGAAATGTATAGAGCTCATGAATATTTGAATTCCTTTTTCACCTTTATTTAAGTACTTTCATTGTTGTGTGATAGTTCACATCATAATTCACTTCATAGTGATGGTAGCATCCATGCATACAGCAGTTGGTTGGCTTCCCCCAGCTCCCTTCCCTGTCCTCCCCTTCCCCATACAGGATATTGAGATTGACATTGCTATTCTAACATATGTGAATATTTGAATTTGTAAGATGAAAATATATCTCAATGTAAAAACAAATTCTGAAAAAATTAAAATATGATCATTTAGCTGCTGGAAACATTTCCTAAGATTTTAATTCTAAATTTTATGAAAAGTAAGATTTTTCCAACCAGATATTTTAAATACATATTTTTAAATGAGGAAGAGAATTGTTTTTGTTTCATTGACTAAAGATCAAAGAGCTTTAATGATAGTGTTTACAAGGGTAGAGAGTATGTAAGACATTTTTTATTTGATCTCATTCTATTATATTTTTAGATTTATATTATATTAAATCTGGGTAAAAGACTCCCTAGAGTATGATTTGGCTTAAAATCAATTTGGCCAATGATTTTAGCCACTGATAGTTCTGTAATGAATTATGATACATTAAGAACCCTCTGGGGTTCTTTTAAATATGTTCATAGAGATGCATACCATACAATTTTTAATATAGATAGAATAAAAGATAATTCTATTAGTAAATTCTATATCAGATCACCACCTTTAGACTGAGTGATATATATGTACATATATATATAATTTACAAATATTTTGTATATACATGCATGCCATCTATATAATCTGTAATGTAAAAATTAATTTCTAATCACAATCTGAATGCTAAAGGCCATTAATGTATTACTAGAACCTCCACGCTGCCTTCTGAAACCTCAACGCTGCCTTCTGAAAGACAGTCTTACATAAACCACAATAGACTGGTAAATTCTTAGCCCATTTTTCTCTCTACAACCTTCTCATATGTTTAAAAGTTATGTATATTTTATTTTTATGTTCACAAAATCTTTTCTTAACAGGTGAATTATACCCAAAGGAAGTAATTTATAATTTCTAAGAATTGTCATTTGCTTAATTAACTAATGGCTTAGACTACAAAAATGGCTTATTTTCAAGGTATCATTAATTGCTTCCCATCAGAATTTTTTTTTTTTTTTACTTTTACAATACATTGAATTCTTAAAATTGTTTCACTTTTTACTTCTGTAACTTTTGGATTAGTCCCTTTCAACAGAAATGAAGATTTTTTTCCTGCTAAATTGCTGCTCACTATTAAAAGTTAGCCAACTTTCCTCAGTGAGGAGGGTTAAGACAGGATGCTTTCTCATTTCCCCACCATCACAATGATAACTGGCAGTAGAATAAAGGACTCATAATCTGCAGATCTGTTTCCTGACCACCAAGGGGCAGAAATGTATTTCTACCCCTTTCTCAAGGCAGCAAGAGAGAAGTTAAAAATTATCTAAACAAACTCAATGGTAGAGGTCAGCTAAAGGGTCTCACATATCCATACTGTCCTTTTAAGTCATACTGGAGCAAGTACAAGTACAGACTATTTATTTTTAAAGTTCCAATTTAAGACTGCAATTTTTTTTTTTTTTTACTTTAGATGATATTCTCCTCTCCCCTCCCACCCTCTTCTCTTTCTGAACTCCCAATTATGCTTTTTTCTCCCCGTGCAATTGGAAAGGTGCTTTTCTCAGTAAACGTTCACCTTCCCAGGGAAAGTCCTGGAACCTTGTATCGATTTATGAAAACACCAGCATGAAGATCTCTATCCTCCTTCGCAAACTGGCACCTACCAATCCAGCCTTCTTCCGCGCCTGCTGGAGCTCCTGGATCAAGTTCTGCAGCTCGGTTCCCTCCAGGTAACCACTTCCTGCAGAGACAAAGAGGCACCCGGTGTCAGATACCTCACTCCAAGTTTCTTCTCAGCTCTCCTTCCAGGACTGCTATCTTTCTGGCCACCTAAGAGGCTCTCTTGCCTCCACAGTGATTAACCAGTAAAAGGAACAGCCAGCGGCAGCTCTCCCCAGCAAGGTGCCAAAGTTTAACTGCGCTGAGGGCAAAGAAGGATGGTTGGGATGCTGAACACAGACATAGAAAACTTTGGGGACGAGGGAGTGTTCCCCAACCTTCTCTTTCTCTCTGTGCCTCTGTCTCTCTCCTATCCTTACGGTTCCTAGAAAGATAAAAGTTTAAGGTTCGAGCGCTACACACCAGCAATGTAAACTTTCAGGTGGAGGGATCGACAGCGGGTCGGAGAGACAAGATGAAGCAGAGGGGGGGAAAAGTAAAAAACAGAAAAGAAGGATAATAGAATCAGTAGGCTCAGGGGAGGGTAAAAGGTGAGAAGGAGAATTGGGAAGGGGGTCTTGAAACAGTTAGAGAGAGAGAGAGAGAGAGAGAGAGAGAGAGAGAGAGAGAGAGAGAGAGAGAGAGAGAGAGAGAATCATTAAAGAGAAGATAGTCACCGTCAGCGTCGAAATGAAGCCAGATCTCGAAAAACTGTGAGGCTGTGATGAGAGAGCACTGCAGGTGTGATTCTGCCATTGTACAGTGGGGCTTGTGTCTGCGTGTGTGAATGTGTGCGGGCAAGTGTGTCGGTGCGAGAGTGGGGAGAGCGAGAACCTCAGCGTGCGAGTCAGGGCTGCGGAGGAAGACTGGGCGCTGGGCGCGGGGAGCGGGCGCTGTCCGCGGTGCTGCTCAGCTCAGCCGTCCTCCGGAGTTCTCCCCGCACCCCGCACCCAGGTCTCAGTATTTATCCCGGCCGCCCGGCGCCGGCCACGCCTCCGCCTGCCTCCCATTCCTCACTCCCCGCCTCTCCTCTCACCAACCTGCTACCCCTCCCTTCCAGCTTTCTCCTCTCTTCCCAAGAAGACTAGCTGGAGCAGGAGTTTAGGAGTCTAGGAAGCAGCAGGTGGTGGGAGATTCTTGGCTCAGAGATTCTATGTTGAAACAGAGGCTCGTTTTCCCTCGCATTCCCCTGGTACAGGGAGAATCTTAGCCCTGAATATGGTAACAAAAGGGCATGCTTGGAAAGGGTTCTGTTTTCAGATGGAAGGGGAAATCTGAAGGGTAAAATCACACACGCGATTTCATTTGCGTGTGGTTTCTCCAAGACTTTTTAGTATTTGATCAAAATCAGGCGAAAGCTTGAAGTTGATTAATGTATACAATTGGCATTAATAATCATTAATAATAATTATAATTAATAATAATTAATACTTTTGTGCTTGTGAAGACCATTATATGAATGTTTCTTTAGATGGTTTATATAAACTAGCCTTGCCGACAGGGAAAAGCAGGATTATAGCTATTATAGCTAGCACTTCTTCTTCTTCTTTTTTTTTTTTTTCAGCTTGAAGTAGAATTGGAAAGCAATAGGATTAAGTTACAGAATCTTAGATGTTAGAGAAGGAAATGATCTTAGGGATACTACAATTCACTGCCTTGAAGTTTAGAAGGAGTAAACTAAAGCAAAGGAAAGGAAGGATCTGTTAATAGTTTAGTTAGCCACAGCCCTATTTAGTGGCCTTAATACATATACATCTCTTTATTTCTATCCCAAGTAGAGAATTTTTCAGAAACTGGAAGTCATGAGTTGGAAAAGTTATCTAATTAAATGCATGTGATGCTATGTATTTAATATAATAATTTCTATATTTAAATTATTTTTGTTTATATAAATACATTTAAAATATTTGGTTTTCAAACTTTTGAGATCTTGAAGTTTGCTAAAACATATCTCAAGTGTCTGATTACAATGGCTCTAAAGCAGAATGAACAAGAGGAAATTCAAACACAATCATCTTTTTTTTTCTTTTTTTATGTACTTTATTGGTGCATTATTGTCTCACATCATAATGTAAATCATGTTGACATTTACATACATGGACATAGCACTTGGTGCCCCCCAACCTCCCTGCCTCCCCCCTTCCCACACAGAAGACAGACCGATACTGGGATTTCCACATAAGTACACATTGTCGATGTTAGTACGTTCAATAATGGACCTCAGTCTTTCCCCTCCCCTTCCCTTGGACCACCTCCCTGGCTCCACTGAGGTTTCTCCTCCATTATCTGGAGTTCCTCTGGCATCCCAGTTACTCTCTAGCTTGTGCATATTAAAGAAAACATATGTCCCTTCATTTTCTGTGACTGGTTAATCTCACCAAACATAACGTTCTCCAGGTCCTTCTATTTTCTTGCAAATGACATTATTTTATTCTTCTTTATTGCTGAGTAGAATTCCATTGTGTTTATTTCCCATAGTTTTGTAATCCATCCATCTGCTGATGGACACCTGGGTTGATTCCATAATTTGGCTATTGTGAATTGTGCTACTCTGAACACGGGTATGCATATATTACTGTAGTTCTCTGGTTTCAACCTCTTTGGAAAGATACTCAGGAGTCATATAGGTGGATCATATGGTGGATCCATTCCCAGTTTTCTAAGGAATCTCCATACTGATCTCCTTAGTGGCTGAACTACTTTGCAATCCCACCAACAGTGTAGAAGAGTTGTTATTTCCCCACATCCTTACCAACATTTATTGTTATTTGACTTCTTGATGATTGCCATTCTGATTGGGGTTAGATGGGAATCTCAATGTAGTTTTGATTTGCATCTCCTGAATTGTTAATGATGTTGAACATTTTTTCTATTGGACATTTGTATCTCTTCTTATTTAATTCTTATTTTTAATTTAATTTTATTTTTAATGTGCTTTTATTTGTGCATTATCATCTCATGTCATAATGTAAATCATGTTGACATTGACATACATGTACACAGTACTTGGTGCCCCCCCCAATATCTTTTCATTTGTAAAGTATCTATACAATTTAGTGCCCATTTCTTGATTGGGTTATTTGTTTTCTACTGTAAAGTCTTTTAAGTTCTTTTTATATTCCAGATATTAATCCTCTGTCAGAGGGATAGCTGGTAAAGATCTTCTCCCATTCAGTGGGCTTTCTCTTTAGACTCTTTATGGTTTCCTTTGATGTGCAGAAACTTCTCAGTTTAATGCCATCCCACTTATTAATTCTTGTTTTGATTTCCTGAACTTTGGGAGTTTTGCTGAGGAAGTTTCTACCTGTGCCTATATATTGGAGTGTTGAACCTGTGCTCTCCTCCAGTAGCTTCACCATCTCTGGTCTAACTTCCAGGTCTTTGATACATCTTGAATTGACTCCTGTAGAGGGTGAGAGGTATTGATTTAGTTCCATTTTTCTACAAATGGATAACCAGCTTTCTCAACACCATTTGTTGAAAAGGATGTCTTTTCTCCAGCATATGTGCTTGGCCCCTTTGTCAAAGATCAATTGGCTTATAAGTGTGTGGATTTATTTCTGTATCTTCTATTCTATTCCATTGGTCTATGTGCCTGTTTTTGTGACAATACCATGCTGTTTTAATTACTAATTACTATAGCTCTATAGTATAATTTGAAGTCAGGAATTGTAATACCTCCTGCATAGTTCCTATTGTTGAGAATTGCTTTGGCAATTCTGAGTCTTTTGTTTCTCCATATGAAATTTATGACTGATTTTTCTAGATCTATAAAAAATGAAATTGGTATTTTGATAGGGATTGCATTGATTTTGTAGATCACTTTTGGTAGAATGGCCATTTGGATGATATTTATTCTGCCTATCCAAGAGCAAAGGAGATCTTTGTGTCTTTCATTAGAAACACAATCATCTTTAAACTTATGCTTATAAACTTAAAGTGAATTCTCTCTCTCTCTCTCTCTCTCTCTCTCTCTCTCTCCATATATATATATTATTTGGAAACTGGATCTCTCTACATTGCTGAGGGCCTTGCTTAGTTGCTGAAGTTGTTCTCAAACCTGTGACCCTCATGTCTCAGTCTCCCAAGTACTGTAATTACAGGTGCATGCCACCACACCTGACCTGAGCTCTATATTCTTTTTTTTTTCTTTTATGGTACCGGGGATGGAACCCAGGGGCATTCTACCTCTGAGCTACACCCTCGGCCATATTTTTATTTTGAAACAGGGTCTAAGTTGTGGAGAGCCTCCCTAAGTAGCTGAGGCTGGCCGCGTGAACCTGGATCCTGTGGTCTCAGCCTCCCATCTATATTCTTAACATTGTGTATTTGAATTTATGTTTCTGAGACCAGGCTATGGATCCATCCAGTAGTGTATTTATCAGACTTTTTATGAACCTTGTTTTTAGAGACTGAGCATTTCAGAGCTGGTCTATGTCAATTTTCTTCTCAACAGAATACCCTACTACTTTGCAGTTCATAAATTATTTTCACTCCAGTTACCTTATCTGGTTCTCACAAATAGTCTCTGAGGTTCATATTACACAAAAGATACAGTAGAATTTCAGAGTTTAATAACCTTATATGCTTTGATTTTAAAGGGATTCATTAAAAGTCCAGTTATTTGCACTTTCATTCATCCATGAACAGTGATTAGCACCTATTATGCCAAGCACTCTGCTAGACACTGGAAGTAATGAGATAAAAGACATGGTTCTTGCCTTCTTGGGGTGTAGTCACATAAGCACACATGACAGTGGGTATTGGTATGATGGAAATATGCATAAGCTACTCTATGTGCATGAACGGTTTTCTGCATGTGTGAGAGTTGAAGCCTAAGTTACCTACGTTCATTCTCACAAAGAAAACTTTATTTCATCATAGACTCTATTGAATATGAAGATAAATTGTCATGGGAATACAATTCATAATTCATAGAAAACTCATTCTGAAAAAGGCCTTGTTTGTCATGACATCTGTGACCAGGATCAGTATATAAATGTATGATATGTGAACTTAGAGGCCAATACTATAAGATAAAATTTGAAAAGAGGAAAAAGTAACCAAGGAATTATGTGAAGATTCATGCTGACCCTTCCTAGTCCTCATAGAGTTGACAATATCTGGACTTTAGGAACAGTTTTGAAACAAAAATTGCAGAAAAAATATAAGGGGACATAGACTGAACAAAGTCATAAAAAGAGAACTAATATTTCTACTATTTTTGATAATTGTAACTAATTTCCTACCTGAAAAAGAAAGCAAGTACAAAAACAAGAAACTCAAATGCTATGGTAATAGATTTTTAACCTTTAAAGTTTCTTGTTTTTTAAATTACATCTTAAATTCTACATATTACAAGACAATTTCAAGAAGCTAAAAATATATTTACATTGAAAATCACTTTTCTGAAATGAAAAGTACTTTCATTTTTCTTTCCTAAAACTATGACAACTTCAGGATTTTCATGTAGGAAAGTTAAGTTGTTCTGACTTGATGGGGACATTGGTGGGAAAGGTATAGAAGACTTTCTTAGATAGAGCTGCATGCAAGTAGCAAGTACATTCTTTCTGTTTCTTTGTATGTTTGTGTGGAGTGATTTTTTGAGAGGACTAATGTAGATTATGGATATCTAAATTTCCCCTTAAATAATTTCATAGTGCTACCAGTACCTCAGGGCTATCATTATTGAAAGGTTCATGATTATACAAACATGAAAATTCACATGTGCTTTTTATTGTTATTTGGTTTTATAGAAAAGGGATGATGCTCTGGATATTACCCTCCAGCTTATTATTAATTAAAAGACATCCCTCCAGTATCAACATGAACATCTAATTCACATGTGTCTATGGTATAACTATGGTATAATTTTTATTCCTTAGAAATTTTTTAACAGCAGAAATGTAATTCATAAATTTTTTTTCCTTGAAACTGCTATTGGTCCCATACTGTCACCTCAAATCAATATTCTTTTCAGACTTGTATTTTGGGACATTTCTAGACTAAGTCTTACTTTAGGGTACTAGTAAATAAGTATATGTTCCATATTTATAGCTCTAAAGTAACTTGAGTAATACTTCTCCCACCTGTCTTCTAATCCCTCAGTTTATTAACCAAGGTGGGAAAGACCTTGCTTCTTGGATGCGCAGGAAACCTTTTATGTCTAAGATTCTGAGAGAACTACAAATGCTTTTAATAATGAGAAAATTTTTCCATAAGATTGGAGTTTCTAAAAACAGCATTGCAAACAAAGCGTTTTTATGACTTGCTTTATAGTCCTCATTACCTAACATTAAGGTGAATGGGTTCATGATCCCATATTGCCATAGAAGCAGAAACAATCTACGTGAAAAAAAAAATCTCTGAAGTAATTAAGCTGCTTTACCCATTTCATGTTACTGAATTACTATATCTCCATTCATATTCAGGTAACTACAGGCAATTCCAATTCCTATGCAAATTGGAAGACTCAGAACTTCCCAGGTTTAATGAATGCCTACTTAGCCTCCATTCAGAAAAGAAAACTCTCAAAGGTATTTTACTATGGATTCAGTTACATGGGGAATAGAAGGAGTCACTTTCCTGTAGCATCCTAGTCCCTCACACAGGGGACCTGAGTAGATGAATTAAGCCTTCTGGTGGTAGTTCATGGTTTTACTTACATTGCTCTCTGAAAAACTCTTCATCAACATTCTGTTGTCTTTTAGTGTGATTTTCCCAACCACTGAGGATTTAGATAAGAGAATTCTGTTCTCTGGGCTGGCCAGGTAGCATGAGAACTATATTTAATTTGGGGTGCCACAAGCTTTAAAAGAAGAACTGACCAACTATAGCTTATGTAGGGGACAGTCAAAAGTCTTGGAAACAAGTTGTAGAATGTATAGCAAATTGTAGAATAGGGACACTGCTTTATGAATGGTACTCCACCCCCCATTAATTCATTCAAACATGTTTGTTGGACACAGTATATTACTGAGGGGAGCATGTGGTAAACAAGACAGAGAAACTGACCAGCTGGGCTTGAAATTTAGCAGGAAAGAATGTAGAAGCAGAGGCTGAATGGCTGGCTGGGAGGAAGGTTGTAGGAAGGACACATGCACTGGGGTGTTTTGACTTTATAACTTCTGAGATTTCTCCCATCTCTAATTCTATATTTTTGTGACTGTGCTTGTTCTGGGTAGTTTCATGTTAAGTAGCATGGATTTACAAAATAGATTAAAAATAAGGAGTATAGACTGTGGCCTTGAGCATAAACTGGCACACTTATAATTTTCAGGCATTCGGCCTCACTTATTGTAGTAACTAACCTCCCAAATGATAAAATACTAGTAAATACTATTAGAAACATTTTAATTCATCTTAACTATATGTTCACTTTTTAAAGATATAAAAATCCATTGATTTATAAAGAGAAAAAGACATAAAAATGAAGGCAGAATTTAACAAGCATTTTTACTGTGGTATCTAAAGTCATTAGGCTTTTGCCACCGACACCCATTTTCCTCAATTATAAAATCCACAGTTTTTCTCATTTTAATATTTCTGCAATGTGATGCATCTTACAGTTACTGTTCTATGGTTAGCAGGCTGTGATATGATAACAATGTGTCTCAAATCAATTATATTTCAGACTTGAGGAAATTAGCTAATTCTCTTCAAAAATTTTCAGTGAGTACCCAGTTGTATGAAAACTAGAATTTAAGTCTATAAATTCTAAGATGTATATATATATATATTTTTTTCAGCCTTAGTTAAAACAGTTTCTATAACATTCAACTTTCTAGCCACAAAATATCTACATATTTTGAGTATGTCTTAGCTCATATGTTATTTTTTTGGGGGGGGGAATTTGCTTTCCTCCCTTCTTGAACATTTCTTTGTTGGAATAGTGCTCATCAGCAGCCTTGAACAGGTGTGGGTCTTGCTAGATAATTTTCTCTTGGTCTCTCATCAAGAGATAGCACTTCTGTCTTTTGAGTTACTTTTAGTACCTTATTTTTCTCTATCTTCCTTGCCTGACCTCTCAACTGGAATGTACCGTTAACTTATAAAGTTGTTTTAAAGGTCAAGCAAAGGAACTATGTTCAGGAACTATATCCAGCAAATAGCAGATGGGAAATTTATCACATCTTGATTTTAATCTGAATCAAATACATGACTAGAAGAATCCCATTACACATCGATACCTTTGAATTTATAATTGCACTTTTTTTCCAGTAGATTTTTGTAACATTTTAAAAAAAGGTATGAAGGAGACATGTCTGGTGGACAGCCCTCATGAATACATGCAGTGAATTTAAAAAGTAGCCTTTTAAAAATGCAATATGAATTAAAAATGGATAATCAGTTAATTGAGGAAATAAATATGTACTGTTCAACATTTTCAACCTCTGGTGTTTGTCTTCCTTTTAGACTATTCAGTCTTTCCAGACACTCATCCTCTTGTATTTCATAGCCCATCTGTACTGAATCCTTTTCAGCTATCCAAGACTCTGGCCCAATTCTTGATCACCATTTGGAACTATGGTTCAACATAACTTTTTCAAGACATCCTTTTTGGAATTTTCTGCCATGTTATCAAATCCTGCTACATACCCAGAGAACTCCCTGTATAATTCTCCCATCATCCAATGCTCTAATTTTTATTATATCTTTTCCCACCAGATTTTAAGTTCTCTGAGGACAGGGATCCAGTCTATCTTTTCCTCTAATGTTTCAAAAGGTCAGGCACAAAGTAAATTATCAATTAATATAATTAATATTTTAAAAGATGAGTTATTAAATAGAAGTAAAGATGTAGTTGGATTTAAGGAATCATGCTTTGGGTATTTTATCTAAGATACCTTTGACCAATGCAAGGTCATAAAGATTTTCTCTTATACTCTCTTCTTGGTCAGCTGGGGCATCTCCTAATACATTATTTAAAATGCTGCTGGTGCTTTTTCTACAGGACAAATATGACTGTGTCCCTTTCTTTCAATAGCTTCCCATTCACAACATAAGAAATTCTGTAATTTTACTTTGACTTCCATCAGTTCTCCCAATTTCTTCTTCTTCTTTTTTTTTTTTTTCCTTTCTCCAATTGTTCAGCTGTACTGAGTTATTTGCTTTTCCCCAAATAGTTTATGCTTTGAATATTTTCGTCTGCCATTTCCTCTTCCCCTAATCTTCCAGGATTAAGAATCACTATGTCTTAAGCTTCTTGTGACCTTTACTTTTGTTGCTCAGAATTGATCATTCCTTTATTTGTACTTAACGCTAACTTTGCACTTACTTCTATTATAACATGGATTACATTGTTTTGTTTCTTATTTATTTTTAATATTATACTTCTATTGGTGCATTGTAATTATACATCATAGTGAGGTTCAAAGTCATATAAACAAACATGCATACAGGTCTTAGTGTGTTTCCCTCCAGCTCCCACCCCACTGGCCACCCCTCCTCGTACATACCAGTGAGATTGGTAGTGATACCTTCAGACATGGGCATAACATGTTTTGAACTGTTTTTTTCATCAGTTCTTCCTTT
>PVLC010045844.1:0-11643 GCA_004027655.1 Graphiurus murinus | reverse complement strand
TGGCCTGCAAAGCCACAAAAATGTTCAGCTTATCTAGCTCTCAGCAGCTTCTTGGAAAAAGCAAACTCCCACGGGGAGAAGTGGCCTTAAATGAATAGACCCAGCTATCTGTACATCAGTCCCCCACAGTGTCTGCCTGTTAATTTGCACTGTCTGGTTAGGGTTCTGATATCTGTTAAGTAGATTTTTATATTTTAATCTACATGTGCTAGGTGCCCTCAATTGCAGGGTTGATCCAAATTAGTCATTTTGCCTCTCCTAGGAGCAGAAATCATAATCTACTTTCTTCCCTCCACATTTTCTCTAAAGTATATTCTCCAATCATGATACATTTTCAGTTAATTTTTTAAATGTTGTAGAATAAGCATTCAATTTTATTTTTTCCATGTAGATATTCACTTGTTAAAGAGATTATTCTTACTCTGTGTATATTCCCTGTGCCCTTGTCAAATATTTGTTGATCCTATATGCATGGGTTCACTTCTGCTCTTTCAACTTGCTTCATTGGTCCCACCCTTATAAGTTTTAAAATTCATTGAATATTTATTTTGTTTTCATAACTATAAAATTGGGTCAACTTCACTTAAAAATTGGAGAATTCTTAATTTGGGTTATCTCTGATCCAAAATTATTTCTGGATTATACCATCAGTCATATTTATATTTTTCTTGATCATAATTATTTTGCCATTTAAATATTTTTAAGTATATTCTCATATCAATAGCCCATATATTATTTTAACTAGTCACTTTGTTACATATTTATATTGTTTCACAAATTTTACTATTCCAAATCACTTCAAATAGTGAGAACATTAATAAGAAATCAATTAAAGTAATAAAATTAGTAAAAATTTCAGATATTAAGTGAATAAAATGAGTCATGAACTATGCTAAATAATAATATAGCATTTTATTTGCCTCAGAGTAACCTTATTCTAGAGATGAAAAAAGCAGAGGTTCAGAGAGTAACATGGCTTGCCCAAGATCAGACAACTAAAAGATGACAGGGTCAGATTACTTGGCTGCCATAGATGCCACCACTAAAGGAAAATGGAGGTCCTACACAGCTGAGCACACACTGCTCTTGTGATACCTGATTAAGGGAGGTTGTTACATTGAGTAATATAAGAGAAATAGAGCCTGGAGTGATGGAACATGCCTATAATCCCTAAGCATTATAGGTAATTCTTAGGAGACTGAGACAAGAGAATTATAGGTTACAGGCCACCCTCAGCAACTTAGTGAGACCCTTTTTCAAATTAATAAGTAAAATAAGGCTTGGAGTGTAGCTCAGAGGTAGAATACCCCTGGGTTCAACCCAAGTACCATACACATACACAAATGCACACACACACACACACACACACACACACACACACACACACAAGATCCCCTAATATCTAAGTCAAAAGAAATGCAATTTAATACTTGATATCAGTATAGATGCACATATAAAGACATATCTATGAATAGAGATATATAGACATAGGAAGATATTAGTATAGATATACACCAATTGCCTTTCAGAAAATTTGCACTAGATTTGTTTTCCACCAGTAGTACAGAGAAGGGCTATTTAATATATTCATGCATCAGTTGAACAAACTTCCCTTCCCTTTGCTATTTCTTTTCTGTAGCATTCTTAGTAGTTTCACATGTGTTCATATATAGAGTAACTTCCTTGAAGTGAGAAAACCTGCTTCTTCACATAATTTGACCCTTAAAAAAAATGGAATGATATTAGAAATCAACTATAAGAAGATCCAGAGAAACTTCCTTAATACATGGAGACTGAATATAACACTACTGAATGAGGAATGAGTCAGAGAATAAATAAGGAGAGAAATAAAGAAATCCCTAGAAACAGATGAAAATAGAGACACAACATATCAAAATCTGTGGAACACTTTGAAGGCAGTTTTAAGAGGAAAATTTAAACATTGTGTGCCACACACACACACACACACACACACACACACACACACAAAAACCTGAAAGTCACCAAATAAACAACCTAATGACACACTTCAAAGCTCTTGTAAAGCAGAAACCGTATAATCTCAAATCCAATAGAACACAAGAAATCATTAAAATCAGAACAAAAATCAATGAAGTAGAGAACAACAAAAAAAATCAACAAAACTAAAAGCTGGTTTCTCAAAAAAATAAACAAGATAGATAAACCATTAGCCAACCTAACCAAAAGAAAGAGAAAAATCAACCCAAAATACTAAGAGATGAAAAAGGTGAAACTACCACAGATAGCACAGATATCCAGAGAATTATCAGAAACTACTTCAAAAGACTATACTCCTAGCCAAGCATTGTGGCACATGCTTGTAATCCCAATACTTGCGAAGCTGAGACAGGAGTATCACAGGTTTGTGGCCAGCCTCAGCTACTTAGTCAGTACCTCTGAAACTAAATGAGACCCTATTTAAAAATAAAAAGAATAAAATAGGGCTGAGAGTATAGCTTGGAGGTATAATTCCCCTGTGTTCCATCCCTAGTATCACACACACACACACACACACACACACACACACACACAGAAAGACTATACTTCAACAAAATGGAAAACCTAGAAGAAATTGACAAATTTCTAGACAACAAAACCAAATAAAGACAGCTCAAGAAAAGAAAACTACAGATCAGTACCATTCATGAACTTAGATGCAAAACTCCTAAACAAAATACTAGCAATGCACACTTAAAACCATATCAAGAAGATTATACAACATGACCAAGTTGAGTTTATCCCAGAGATGCAAGGCTGGCAAAAATTTTTTCCCACTCTGTGGGCTCTCTGTTGAGGTTATTGATAGTTTCCTTTGCTGCACAGAAGCTCTTCAGTTTAATGCAATCCCATATATTGATCTTCCTTTGAGTTGCTTGTGGCTTTGGGGTCTTGTTGAGAAAGTAGCTGCAAGGTCTCTGGCCTGACTTCCTAGTCTTTGATCCATCTTGAATTGACCCTTGTGCAGGGTGAGAAAGTGGGGTTTATTTTCATTTTTCTGTATATGTTAACCAGTTTTGCCAACAGCATTTGTTGAAGAGGCTATCTTTTTTCCAGTGTATGGTTTTGGCTCTTTTGTCAAAAATCAATTGGTAACCGGGCATGGTGGTGCACACTTGTAATCCCAGCATTTGGGAAGCTGAGACCGACTGGAGGATCCAAGTTCATGGCCAGCCTCAACTACCTCGTGAGGCACTCCGCACTTAGTGAGACCCTGTTTCAAAATAAAGAATAAAAATGGGGCTAAGGATATAGCTCAGAGACAGAATGCCCCTGAGTTCAATTCCCAGTACCGCAAAAAAAAAAAAAAAATCAATTGACTATAAGTTTGTAGGTTTGTTTCTGAATCTTCTACTCTGCTCCATTGGTCTATGTGCCTGTTTTGGGGCTAATACAATGCTTTTTTTTAAATTACCATGGCTTTGTAGTATAGTTTGGAAACCAAACTCTCAGACCAATGCATGTATATCTATGCTTATAGCGGCACAACTCACAATTGCCAAACTATGGAACCAGCCAAGGTGTCCTTTAACAGATGAATGGATTACAAAACTATGGGATATTTACATAATGGAATTTTACTCTACTAAAAAAAACAAAATCATGTCATTTGCAGGGAAATGGATGGAACTAGAAGACATTATGTTAAGTGAGATTAGTCAGTCACAAAAAGTAAAAAAAAATTGTATGCTTTCTCTAATATGCAGCAGCTAGGAAGAAAGTGGGACATAAGAGGGACTCTAGACAAAGAAGGAGAAACCTTAGATGAGCAAAGAAGGTGACTTAACTGGAGGTGGTGGGTGGGGAGGACACCCTAATGCACATGATGTACTTTCACAAACATATCAGAATCAATCACTAAACTGAACCTGAGAAGGAGGGAGAGGGAGGGAGTGGGGCAGGAATTGGGGAAGGGTTAAATGAGAAATGTGTGCATGTATGCCTCTATCAGTTTATACCTAACGAAGATGTATAATTTCAATGCACCAATAAAAAAATTTAAAAAAAGAAATGAGTGTTATGAGAGGCAACATACAGAGTGCCATCCTTAGCCATAGCAGTTACCATGGTGGTTACTATAATAGTCAGTAAACATTTAGAGAATGTTGTCACTTACATCTTGTTTTTTTCTTTTATTTTGTTCCCTCTCTCCTCTCCTCTTCTCTTCTCTTCTCTTCTCTCTCTCTCTCTCTCTCTCTCTCTCTCTCTCTCTCTCTCTCTCTCTCTCTCTCTCTCCCTCTCCCTCTCCCTCTCCCTCTCCCTCTCCCTCTCCTTCTCCTTCTCCCTCTCCCTCCCTCCCTCTCTCCCTCCCTCCCTCCCTCCCTCCCTCCGAGTTCTGACAATCTCCAACCTTTGCTCTTATCACAGATTTGACATGTGTTCTCTAAATGTCCAGAAAAGACTGGCCGAATACATCCTTTCTGGTGTCTACAAACTCCTAATTTTTTTTTCCTGCAAATCTCCATTGTTTAAGAAGAATATGTTTTTCAGAAGATAACTCCTTTCAAAATCTTAAAAAAAAATCAAGCCAAATAGATTTCACTTTATTGTACATGATTCAGCAGGAGCTATTTCCTCCTGGCACTTTGCTTCAAAACACAGCACTGACTTTTCGTTACATTACTGAAAATATATGTTCACAACCCAGTCATCATGAAAAAGAATCATTCACTTCAAAGAAAGCTGGAAGACTAATGGGTTCCAGAACCAAGATGTTCCAGAACAAACGTATACTTAATGAAATCTCAAGTGGTTTTCAAACACTGGCATCAGGACAACTGTGTGTCATTCCATCCCACTCCAATCTATAAGGAAAACCACAGCGAAGTCTTATGTTGCCTCTCTAGTTGTGTTCAGCCAGGGGCCCTTCTTTATGAAGCTTCAGAGTTGTAGTTGGTGGCATTTATTTTTCTGCTTGATTTCTCTTTTGGGCTTCTCAGCTGCAGAGCAGAAATCAATAAAGAGATCCTCAAGAAATTAATTACAATCTGCCCAAGCTATCTTTGTGGTCTGATTTAACCAAGAAGAGTATATGATTGTTTAGACATTAACAGCATCAAAAGAGACAGCATTGTAGCAGGAAAATAGTTGGAACTGGGGTCAAAAGACCTATGGCTGAGCCATGACTTGACAAAGGCCTGCTCCTCTCTGGGCCTCGGTGAACATGTTTTAACAATCTGCAAAAAAAAAACTGTGCAAATGTGAGGTTTAATCTTAAATATAGTTTAATCACTAAAAGTGTTTTAATATTACTTCATGCTTGTTTTCCCAGAAACAATGTTATATATAAAGAATTATCAATAAATGTTCACATCTAAAATTAGTATTAGTATTAGTATTAGTACTACTACTGCTACTACTACTACTACTACTATTACTATTTGGTAGTGGGGATTGAGCCCAGGGGTACTCTACTTGTGAGCTACAACCCCAGGCCCTTTTTTATTTTATATTGTAAAATACAGTCTCACTAAATTGCTGGGAGTCTCACTACATTGCTGAGTCTGGCATTGAATCTTTGATCTTTCTGTCTCAGCTTTCCAAGTACTGGGATTACAGGCATGCACTGCCACTCCTGCCTTCACATCTAAAATTATGCTACTGATTTTCAAAGTAGACTGCCCCCTGTAAGCCCCAGAACTTTACTTTGGAACATCCTCTATCTTTGTCAGTACAGGTTCTTGCCTGCCACTCCCTTCCACATCCTCAGTCTCCACATTTGTACCCATGCTGTTCTCACCAGATATGCCTCTTCTCCCTGTCATCTGTCTTTTCCCTACTTATATCTCTAATCCTTGATGCCTCTTTTACCTTCTCAAATCAGATTTTTCTCAAATCACCTCCTGTTGGTGTTTACTTCTCCAACTGTAGCAGATCAGAATGTTGCTTGGAAGGAATCATAGAAAATCAAACTGTAGAGGTCAGTTGGAATAAGATCACAGAAGGCCTTAAATCCCAGGCTCTCACATATACCTTGGAGATATTAAAATATTTTAAGCATAAGAGTAGTATATCAGAAATTAAAGAGTTTAGATACCAACTAGAAGGATGCTTTAATAGTCTAGATATAAGGTGATAAAGAGAAAGATGAGAACTCTGGTGGTAGAAGTCAAGAGAGACTAAAACCAAAAAGACCAGGATGCTTATAATAATGTCCTGTGTGGCCCTCATCTCCCCACACAAGCTGCTCCTGTTGGCTTCAGGGACTGAGTCCACCAACTTCTTCATCATGGAGGACAGAAATCCAGGAGGCTTCCTGGACACCTTCTTGATCCTCACTCCATACACATCCCAACAAATCACCTCCTTTGTTTCATTGTCCATTTCTTTCCAATTGCCTGGAACTTCCTGGGAATAGGCCTTCAGCATCTCCAACATAAAACAATCCCACCTGGTTCCACCTGGCTTCCCTCTTCCAGCCTATCCTTCCAATCCATCCTCCAACTCTTTGTCAGATGAATCCATCTGAAGTGCCACTGTTATCCCTTTCATTTTGAGACCTATAATATGTCAGTGGTAACCTCTTATCCGTAACACAAATTCCAAATTGATCAAGCTTATAATATCCAACAACCCCTTTGCCAAACCCCAAGACTCTTCCCATGCCCTTCTGTATTCTAGTCGTCCCATCCTGAACTTCTCACAATTCTGTAAGGTTGAAGATGTCCGTGTTTTTGCTCATGCATTCTGTTCCCTTTCTCTCCGTTTTTCTCATAAAAAGTATGCTCATTCTTCAAGTATTCAAGGAAACATTCATCCTTGCTTGGAAACATTCTGTGGCCCTTCTTGGTATTCTCAAAATTCTATTATAATTCCTTCTGACTTCACAAAACAGAGTAAGTTGTAATTATCTCCACTTTGCTCTATTTGATTCAGAGTTCCTTGAAGACAAATACTGTGATTTTTCGTCCTATTATCTTTAGCATCCATCACAAATTCAAGGGACAAGAGATGACACATCATAAATGTTAACTGAGTCAACAAATCAGTGACTGTGCAAAATAGCACTCCCAAAATGGAAAGGTAGAAAATAAGCCTAATGTATAAAGCCCCATCTGTTCATACACTGACTGTGTCATCCTTGGAGAAAAGGAGTACTATAAAATTCCATGTCCCTGAAGTGCCCCATCCTGTCCCCAAGAATATATCCAAGTTAAGGAAATAGCAAGAATGAGTCTGGATATAATATCCAAATCTATATTATCTTTAAGGACACAGGCTTTCTCTCATGCATGTTGGTAATTAGGGCAAGTCAGTGTTACCTGTAGGAAGCTGCTTTCTTGCATGGATGCCAAGGTCTTTGGAATGCTGGTCATACAGTGGGACAAAGCAAGCTAAGCTGATGCTGCTTCTGTAAACCTACAAGACCACTTACAGTAACCTGTGTGGAGCAGAGTGCTGTAGAGAGGATAAGTGCTCATCCAGCCAACAGTCACTGCACAAAGCATCATGAGGGAGACAGATGGTCTATTTTCTGATGAAGCACCAGAGGCACCATGAGAAATGGAGATGCTATTTGTCCATCTCTTTTTCTCTAAACTCTCCCTGTAACTTTATTTTTCAATAAACTTTATGTCTCACATCCTATCTCTAGGTGTCTTCTCTGGTGCCTTGGCAACCTATCTCACTGGCCTACCATAACTAGGCTATGAACAGTATACTGACACAGGTCATGTTTATGGCTGAGTCAGCATTGAGCTTAAATCAAGGGTAGGGACTCTTTATAAGGTCAGTGACTTGCAATAGCCAAATTATGGAACCAACTTAGGTATCCATCAACAAATGAATGGATTACAAAATTCTGAAATATATTTATAGTGGAATTCTACTCAGCAATAAAGAATAAAATTTTGTTATTTGCAGGAAAATGGATGGACCTGGAGAACATTATGTTAAGTGAGATTAGCCAGTCACAGAAAATGGAAGGTCATATGTTTTCTCTCATATGTGGAAGTGAGGGAATAATAGGAATTCAAGAGAGACTTTAGATAATAGAGGAGAGACCCCAATGGAGCTAGAGAGGTGGTCTAGGGGAGGGTGGTGGATGGGAGAGGGAGAATTAATAAAGAAAACATTTCCATTGATAGTATGTACATATGTGAGAATACCAATGCTAGTTTCAATATTATGTATGGGGAAGGAAGGACTAAGGAGGGAGCCAGGGGAAAGCCCACCAAGTCACCAAGTGCTGTTTGCATGTATGTCACCATCACTACAAACTACATTATGATCTGAGACTACAATGTATCAATAAAAGTATTTAAAAATAAAAAGTGAAAAAAAGACTGGAGGTGTAGTTCAGAGATAGGATGCCCTGAGTTCGATCCCCAGTACCTCAAGAAATAAATAAATAGTCAGTGACTTTGAAGCAAATTAGAGTAGTATTTGTCAAGTTAAATTTGTGATATCAGAAATGCTGTTGATTTTTTTTTTGGTACTTGGGTTTGAACCCAGAGGCATTTTACCTCTGAACTATATACCCAGGCCTTGTGTGTGTGTGTTTGTTTGTATGTTTGTTTGTTTGTTTGTTTGTTTTGAAACAGCATCTCCCTAGGTTGCTGAGAGTCTCACTAAGTTGATGAGACTGGCATCAAACCTGTGATCCTCCTGTCTCAGCTTCCCAAGTACTGGAATTATAGGAGTGCACCAGCACACCGGGCTGTGCTGTTGGTTTTGAAGGAGTAGCCAAAGCACTAGAGTGAGCTTGACCTACTTGTCACTGTTGGGATAAGAGAAAAGCAAAACAAAACAAAAACACTGGGTGTATTCTGTCTCTTACTACCTTGTATGTAGAACTTATTTTTCTTGTGAGTTTCTAAGTTCCATCGTCTTTAAATGGAGAGGATAATCATCACCACCTTACAATTCTGACAAAGTTTTAACAATATGAGGTACATAATATGGCTAGTATATTGGCTTGTCCAAGTACTAAATGGAGAGTAGAATAATCATGACTATCATGTAAGAGTTTCAGGCTCAGTAAATACGTTGGCTGTGTTTGTTCCTAAGGGGCATAGACAGTGAGAGGAGCACTACCTTCTAAAAGAATCTGATTCTGCAGTGGATATGATCTCCAGCTTAGTACCTATAAGAGATCCATCCTGACTGGCAGATGACCAGTTACAGAATATAACACATACGAATTTCAAAAACTAAATGCTGCTCTCACTGCACTATCACCAATTATAAAGCAATGACTGACAGTTGCCTTAAATGCATGGCTGCCTTTAATCTTCCCACAACCATGAGAAGCAGAAGTAGATAGAATTATCCCTTTTTCACAGATGAGAAAAGGACATTCAAAGACGTTATGTGCCCAGTCACACAGAAATGGTAAAAGAAATACTTGAAGTTAGTGTGCTGTTCCCTAGACCCACATTCTTTCTATCCATGCTGCTTTTTCACTGATGTTTGTCATTTGTGGAACTCAGAGCACTATTGTACACAGGATGTCCATTAACCCTGTCAAGTTATCAATTAAATAGCCAAACAAAGGAACTACTACTGAAGACATGTAAGTGTCTTACTTGTGGACACAAAACAAGTAAACAGCAGTCCAGGAACCAAAGTTCCTGTCTTGACTCATAGCTACCATGCTTCTTACAATGGAGTAACCATCCATCTGGCCCTTTCTTAAGGGCACAGAAATAATGAGAAAATTACTTCTTGAACTTTAAATTTACATAAAATTTTCTTCTGGTGGAGTAGTAATAGAAGCTATCCTTCTATGAGGAATAGAGCATTACACATCATATGTAAAATTTTTACAACTTTCTCAGTATTAGAAAAACCTAAGTAATACATGAGAAGTCATGATGTATTTGTCAAAAAGAGTACCTGAGATTGGATGAATCTGCTCATAGATCATGCAGTTGTATTTTAAAATGAGGTTTCATTTATTTAGAAGATGAAAGTTTGTTAAAAACTAGATTTAGTGAAAATTAAAAAATATGCCAAATATAGTTTTAGTGAGCTGCCTCATACTAAGTAATATTTTATTTTTTGTGGTACTGGGGATTGAACCCAGGGTCATCTAACTCTGAGATATACTCTCAATCATTTTTATTTTTTATTTTTTGAAACAGAGTCTCACTAGGTTGCTGAGAATCCTGCTAAGCAGCTGAAGCTGGACTTGAACTTATGATCCTCCATCTCAGCCTCCCACATACTAAGATTAAGGTTTGCCCCACCATGCTCAATTCAGTAATTTTTTTCAAATTTAACATTCAAAAACAGTATCAATTCCATCAATTTGCAAGTTTTCAATCATTTCTTGAACTGCCTATTTTCTACACAGTGGGATATAGTGGTGAATAGTTATATTTACACCCTCAGAGGGTTTCTGGTCCAAAAGGGAAATTTACTTATAAATAAGTGAATGGAATAAGTTATGTGTTTTCATCTGTCTCTATCATCATGCTAGAATGATGTGTATGTTATCAGAAGTTTTGTGTAAGTATACAAAGAGACTTTAGAAAATAAATAGCACTCAAGCTGAATCTTGAAAAAGGGAGAAGTATTACGAAGTGGACAGGGACTATAGTTGACTATGAGTGGGTCGAAGAGAAGTACAGCCTCTTTTATCCTGGGAACTGCAAAAAGTGCCATGGAACTGTAGCTCAGGGTACAGAGAGAAGCAAGAAAGACTTGATGTGACGCTGTGCTGAGAACGAAGCAGCAGCAGAGAGGATGCATGTGTGAAATGACAAGGACGTAGGGTTTGAGGCCTGGCTACATGTGAAGGCAAAAGATAGACAGGAACTTTGGTGCTTTGGTGGCTTCAGGATGTTAACGACTGATGTAGAGAATAAAGGAAGATATATTAGTGGAAAAGGACATCAAGTTCTCTCCATGGTGATGGACAAGAGTCTATATGGCATCCACTTGCAGAAGGAAAGCAAGTCAAAAGCCAGATAAATGAGACTAGATCTGAGAAGAAATGTCCACACTGGAGGTATAAAGTAAGGATCTGTCTTATTTGGATGGATGCGAAAATCACAAATGGAGGACTTTGCTCAGGTGAGGGCAAAGTGCTAAGCACAAACATGTAAGATAAAAGAAGGGCCAGAAAGATGAAAATAAAAGCTAGGTGTGGTTCATACCTATGTAATCCAAGTACTTGGGAGACTGAAACAGGAGGATCACATGTTTAGTGCCAGCCTCAGCAACTTAATGAAGTCCTCAAGTGCTTAGTGAAACCCTGTTTCAAAATAATAAATTACTGCCGGGCATGGTGGCGCACGCTTGTAATCCCACCATTGGGGAGGCTGAGACCGGAGGATCCGGGTTCGCGGCCAGCCTCAGCTACCTAGTGAGGCACTCCACAACTTAGTGAGACTCGGTTTCAAAATAAAGAATAAAAAATAGGTCTGGGGGTGTAGCTCGGAGGTAGAATGCCCCTGAGTTCAATCCCTAGTACCACAATAATAATAATAATAATAATAATAATAATAATAATAATAATAATAATAAATTTTAAAAGGCTGGGAGTATAGTTTAGAGGTAGAATGGCCTTGGGTTCAATTCCCAGTATCAGAAGAAGAAAGAAGACAATAGAGAAACCTGAGAAAAATATGAAGACCAAAGGCCATGTTGGTAAAACAAATACATATATATATATATATA
>PVLC010045843.1:0-11650 GCA_004027655.1 Graphiurus murinus | reverse complement strand
TCCCCCTCCTTCTCCTCCTCTTCCTCCTCCTTCTCCTCCACCTTTTCTTCCTCCTCCTCCTCTTTTTGTATTGGGGATTGAATCCAGGGGTATTCTATCTCTGAGCTATACCCCCAGCACTATTTTAGTTTTGATTTTGGAGCAGGGTCTTACTAAGTTGCTTAGGGCCTCTCTAAATCGCTGAGGCTGGCCTTGAATCTGCAATCCACCTGTCTCAGCCTCCCAAGTACTGAGATTACAGGTGTGTACACCATACCCAGCTTTTAGTTGTTATACTTTCAAGAGAGTGAATCCTAAGCCATGTGAATTATATCTCAGGAAAAAGTTAATAGAAATGGGGAAAAAAGGGAAATTTAGGACAAAGGAAAACAAATGCAAGATGAGAAAGGAAATGCAGTGTAAGCCAGAAGGGCTGGCTCCTAGGTGGCTGGCCTGTGGAACTCCCCATGGTCAGCCACCAGGGCACAACAGGAGCTGCTGTACCAGGACAACAGCCTCCAGCCGGGGGCTCCGCAGAAGAACAGCTCCCTATTGCCCGTAGTTCTGATACTTTGGATAACTAAGTGCACAAGCACCCTTGCAGCACCTTCCCGCCTCGCTCTTGTGCACTGCACACCATGTTCCTTAGTGAGCGCTTGCTCAGCACCTGCCCATCTTCCTTTCATGTTCCCCCAAATGCCAGAGTTTAATGCACCCTTGAATCCAATAATTTTGGAATAAGTGCTATGTTTCTACTGTAGATTGTTGCTACTTAAAAAGTCAGATAATACCCCTAACCCCTTTTTAAGATGATACCAGAGACTGAGACAGGAGGATCACAGGTTGGAGGCCAGCCTCAGGAACTTAGTGAGACCCTTTTTCAAAATAAAAAAAAAAAAAAATAAGGCTGGGGGTATAGCTCAGAGATAGAACCCCTGGGTTCAATTCCTAATATGCAAACAAGATTATTCCATTCCATTTTATTAATTTCTTTTCCACTTTTCTACTTTGGTGCTTATTGGTCAAAACAAAACAAAAAATTTTAGCTTATTAGGATTCAGAGAAGATTATGCACATTCATCATTTTATATTGTACATTATTTTATTATAAATGTTCCCAAGTAATTATGTTGTTGATTTCATATAAATAGATATATCGCTGATATGAGGCTCAGAGCCAAGAAGTATTGCTGCATGTTAAATGTCCTGTGATAAAGAGTGATGTTAGTTGGTAGGTGAGTTTTTATTGCTTGTTTGAATTAGAATACCCTATTCATAACATTTTCTACTTAAAACTATGGCCCTAAAATATGAAATATCCATCTATAGTACAATAAAATCTCGGTTGTTTCTGAGAGTGAGTTGGCCAAGATGAACAAATGAGTCTTGTAATTGCATATAGAGGTCAAAAAATTAACACTATCAAATGAGGAGGGAGAGAAAATGCTATCGACCTAGAGGAAAGGTCATACAATTAGGACTAAATAAAAGCAATTCACTGGTAGTAATTTCCCTCCAACTGATGGCAATTGTAAATAGATTTAACAAATCCTGTTACAATGGACAAAAACTGTTTCTCGAAGTAATTTTTTTAAAAGATTGCAATACGTGCAAAATACTGCACAGCTTATGTAGCAACTCATTTTTTTTATTTTCTCCCAAGTGAGCATGCTGTTTCCTTAAGCATCCTGTTAGCTGAGGTTCAATTTAGGACTACTCCTAAGAAACAACATTGACAGAGTTGGAATTAGGATGGGATGGTTAACGTAAGAACTTTTCTATACATATAATTGCACTTGAATGTGTAAAAGTCTGTATGAGGGTTGGTGGAGATAAGAGGTTGTAACCAGGTTTGAAATCTGTAGAGGTAATAGTTCAGGTCTAGTGTCTGCTCATAGTTCTATATTGTTAAGAATGATTCTGATGTATGATCTTTAAGAGAGTGTCCTGTGAATTCCAGCTCTTTGCCATGGACAAAGAAAACTCCTGCACATTGTCAATTTCTAATTCATTTCTTCCTTGGGAGATCAGCTCAAATTAAGCCAGTGAGTAAAAGAGTTAGCAATTCCTTTTTTGTATCTGTAGTAAATAGAAACAAACTATACTTCTTATGACAGCTCTGTCATATCAGATGAAAAATGATGAAACTTTTTCCACAAAGACTTAATTTGTCATTACTGTGGTGAAATGCACATGGAGA
Source organism: Graphiurus murinus (assembly GCA_004027655.1). NCBI lineage: Eukaryota > Metazoa > Chordata > Mammalia > Rodentia > Gliridae > Graphiurus > Graphiurus murinus. The sequence goes on along the minus strand of PVLC010045843.1, from coordinate 9,471 downwards.
CTAATTTAGGCCACAGAGTGAACTAATTTTAATTAGTCAGAATTATATGAGTAATCAGCTCTTTCCATTTAACTTTGAGCATATCCTCCTACATACATTTTCTTTCTCTGTTTCATGCTACAACATAAAAGCAAAATACATTTTTATAAACAATTAATGGTTAGCATTCAAAGCAAAGTGCTATAACCGAAATTTATTACAATATTCTTTGTTAGTTCTGAATACTAACTCATCAAACCTGATAGGCTTTTGCTCATTGGTATCTTCTCCTAAACTTCAGCATTTTCTATGCACATAACTCTTTAGAATAAGATTAAGATAGGAGTAAAACAGCCAGGTGCTGTGGCACACTTGTAGTCCCAGTACTTGGGAGGCTGAGATGGGAGAATCACAGGTTTGAGACCAGCCTCGAGCTTAGCAAAGCTCTCAGTAACTGATATCCTGTTTCCAAATTTAAAAAAAAAAAATAGAGATGGGGGTATTGCTGGGAGGTAGAATACCCCTGGTTCAATCCCCAGCAATACACACACACACACACACACACACATACACCAAAAAAAGAAAAAGAAAAAGAAGAGTAAAATAGTAATTAAGCGGCACTGGTGAGATACAAGTACACGTCTGTCCACATTACCATTTGGCTCCATTTCAGTTTTGGCAAGGAATTCCACTTATGCAAGATATGTAGCCTAGAGCCGGGCGTGGTGGCCCACGCTTGTAATCCCAGTACTTGGGAGGATGAGACAGGAGGATCCAGGTTTGCAGCTAGCCTCTGCAACTTAGTGAGACTCTGTTTCAAAATAAAGAAAAAAAAATAGTGCTGGAGATGTAGCTCAGAGGTAGAATACCCCTGGGTTCAATCCCCAGTACTGGAAAAATTAAAAAAAGATATGTAGCCTTGATCAGAAGGTCAGAGCATCACTGACAACACAAAACAACAAGAAGAAAAAAATTTGTTCATATAACAACAAAGGGAAAAGAGAGAAAATGATAGGAAAAGGTTAGGAGTTATTTCTTCTCAGAAAGAGTGAACTCTCGTTTTTTCCTTGCTGGAAAAGCAGAGGGAAACACCTCAGGTTAAAGTTCAGGTGCTTTCTTGAGATGGTCACTGCTAGATTCCCCAGAATTTTCCCTATCATGGGAACTGGAGCTGTATTGAGAGGCTTCAGAAACTCTCCTAGTGAGTTCATGAAGTAGTGACTTCACTGGGGGATGCAGAGAAAAAACAATATCAACTAAAGAACAGTCATGTTGTGGTTAGAAGACTGGGTTTTCAAACTTAATGTGAAATGGTTAAGTACTATGTACTCAAATTCCCATGTAATATTATGGAGAAGTCAAATACACTTGGTTGAGCAGAAATCAAAGCTCCAGGTCTCCTAACAATGGTAGAGAGGGAGAATCAACCATTTGGGAGAAAGCTCAGGAACAAGCGAGGGTCTAGGCATAATAAAGGGTGTAAGTATGATGAACTGATGTGTTTATATTTATGTATTTGAGCTGGGAATGGTGGTACATGCCTGTAATTCCAGTACCTGGGAGGCTGAGACAGGAGGATCTTAGGTTCAAGGTCAGCCCAGCCTCAGCACTTGTCCTGCGGCTGGCTAGACCTCGCCTCTAGATGGCGCCTGGCAGAGTGCCAGAAGCGGCTGCAGGTGGAAAACATTCTGGTGCTGCCCCACGCCAGAGCGCATGCACCAGCAAGCCCAGCTCAGGTGAGAGCTGTATGAGACGCCTCGTGGCTCAGGCCCTGCGTGGCTTCTTGCAGGGAGAGGGAGTTGTTGTGGTTGTTGTTGCTGGGGAAAGAGTTGCTGTTGGGGAAAGGCTGGAGTGGGTTGCTGGGGAAGTTCTGGGAGGAAAAGTTGTGGGTTGCTAGTGGAAGACGGATTGCTAGAGAGAGGGGTTATTGGGAGTCTGTTGGAAAGGCACTATTTGGAAAAACGACTTCTGTGCTGTGTTTGTTACTGCTTGTGTAGTGCCCTTGATCCCAGAAAGAGAGAGAGATAATAAAGAGAGGTTCGAACCAGCAACATTCAGGCAGCGTCTTTATTGGGGCCTCATGGTTGAGGGTTCAGCCTGGGGCGCCCGATAAGCACTTAGTGAGACCTTGTTTTAAAATAAAAAAATAAAATAGGTCTGGTGGTATAGCTCAGAGGTAGACTGCCCCTGGGTTCAATTCAATCCCCAGTACCACCACCAAAAAAATAAATAAATAAAAAAGTGTATGTGTTGCTTTAAAATGAAGAGCAAATTGAGTACCATATTAGGGAGAATACATTTACTTCTGTTTCCAAGGAAAAGCATTCTTTTGGCACCAAATTTGCACAGTAGACTGATGATCTGAATCCACTTCCAGTGAGTTTTGTGTAAGTCGAGGTACCTGTTGTTAGTATCCATACTTTCAGAGCATGGAGAGATTTGAACCTAGAACTTAGCAAATGTATTGTTCAATTTAGGTCTCCCTTTCTCTCCCAGAAGCAAAGTCATATACTTGGCGCCAGGAAATGTTAAAAAATTATAAGTATGCAATATTAACTCATCTAATCCAATATTAACTTATCAGAGGATGACTATAAAATTCTTTCCATTGACACCCCGGAAGTCAGGCAAGGGATGAACAGCTCCTATTGCGGAGATTAAACTCCAGCCTAGAACCTGCGTATGTGGTGCCTGGGATTGAACCCAGGGACGGAGGCTCTCCTTCCAAGCTACACCCCCAGCCCTTTTCATTCTTTGTTTTGAAACAGGGTTTCCCTAGGTTGCTGAGCTGGCCTTGAACCTGGGATCCTCCTGTTTCAGCCTCCCAAGTACTAGGATTCCAGGCATGAGCCACCACACCCAGCTCTAGCAAGTACTTTTCATCTATACTGCTTTGCCTCTTCGTGTTAATCCCTGTAAAAATCAGGTTAACTGCACACCAAATCAGATAATATAAACTAATGAGGGACCTGGAATGGGTTAATACAGAAGCAGATCCATGAGCTGCAAAAACAAAAACACTGGCCAGCAAGGGAAAGCCTGTTAATGCCCCATAGGAAATTCAAAGGGCTTCCTGTTCCTTTAAAGGCTCCCTTTCTCTTTTCAAAGCCTCTGTGGCGGCGAGGGACCTCGGGCTGGGATGCCTTCCACTACCCTCTGCCTGGGTCTGGGGTCCAAGGGGGCCTCCTGGGTCGGTAACCCAATGGAGCTCAGGTTTGCTTTCTTTGTACCCCAACAACTGCCAGACAAACCCGCCTGGTAGGGTGAACCCAAATTAACCCTTTAGCACCCAGGAAGACCCGGCTGGGATTCCCCTGGCAGTCCTGCACCCCAGAGGCCCAGAGCCCGGCGGGTGCGAGCGCCGCTGGCGGGGCTGCAGAGGGCGCAGCGGGTGTGGGATGGCGCGGAGGTGCCACCCCGCTCTCCGTGCTCGGGCTCGCCCCCTCTGCTGGTGCTCCGGCGGCCGCTCCAGGGTTCCCGGGGCTGGAGTCGCCCTCTCGCTCCCCCAGGCTTGGCTTTCCCCAGTCAGTCTATCTGCAAGGACTCTCCCAGCCCCAGAAAAGTGCAGCCATTGGGCAGGTCGGTGCTGGCTGCGGGTTGGGGGAAGGTGGGAGAAGCCAGGAGGAGCGAGGGGGAGGGCCGCGGAGGAGGGAGGAGGTGCGGCGGCGGCAGATCTGGCAAATTGCGAGCAGCCTTCCCTCCCCAAAGAGTGGAGCCCAGCGCGGCGGTGGCGGCGCCTCCTCCGCCACCAAACTCCCCGGGCTCGGCTGGGGCTTGGGGCCATCTCCTCCCAAGCCCGGAGGATCGCTCTCCCAAGGTTGCAGCCTGACTTTGCACCCTCTTTTTTTTTTTTTTTTTTTTCTTTCTTCCTCTTTTTCTTTCCTGGCCTCGGTCCTCAGGCTGCCGCAGCAGCCCAAACCTTCCCCGGGCGGGCTCGGCTCCTGGGGCTGCCCATCCCTCGGAGCTGCCAGAAAGGACGCGCGCCCAGCTCTGGGCAAAGAAAAGAAGAAAAACTTGTCGGAGGGGTTTCACCAGCCCACAGTAACCCCCTTCCCACAAACCCAGACCTCCCTCCTGCCGGGGCCATCCCAGGACTGGGGAAAGTTCCCCGGAGCCAGCCGCAGCCTTCCTGCCTTCGGAGGTAGCAGCCCGGCCGCGGAATTAGATCCGCTTTGAACCCGGCGGAGCGCGTCGCAGGGGCTTGGAAGTCGGCGTCCGCAGCACCGGGCGCTGCCTGTGCCGAGCGAGTTTGCGAGCCCTGGCCGCAGCTGGCTTTCCTCCCGCGGTGCTTCTGTGCAGGTCGAGAGCGGCCAGTTGGAAGAGACCCAGGGGCCGGAGAAAGAGGGGCTGCGCTCCCTGCACGTTTCCTTGTGCTAATTTCGGCTTCCGGGTGTGAAGTCCCGGCGAACTGCTCCGAGGCCTCCGGGCCCACCGAGGAGAGATCCCAGCCTCGGCAGCGTCGCCCCATCCGCGCCCGGAGCGGGGCCGGGGGCGGGAGGTCGCGGCGGCAGCAGCATGGCGAGGTTCCCCAGGGCCGGCCTGGCCGCGGCAGGAGCTGTGTTACTTTGCCACTTTCTAACTGACCGATTTCAGTTCGTGGAAGGGGAGGCTAGAAACCACGGTAAGGTGCACTTTTGCTCGTTGATTTTGTGCGTAGCCGAAGATCTCGGCTGCACCCCCATTTCCATCCTGCTCCCCATCCCGCCGCCTCTTTCTGCCCTCAGGAAAGTTATTGCAGTTTTCTTCGGGTAAACTTGAGCTTCCCAAGTCGCGAGGAGAGGGTTGATGGGGACCGGGGGCTTTCTTGACGCTTTCAACCTACTTCACCCGGGCAGGGGGTGGAACTGTCTCCCCAGAGTAGGGTACGCGGGAGGCTGGCCACACCGGTCTACCTCCTTGGCAGTCTCTTCCTGGTGCCAACATAAACCAAGGAGTGCCTGGCGGGAATGGCGGGGGCATGGTCGCCTCCTGGACTTGGAGGTCTCCCATCAGCAGGACGAAATCCCTGTAGCCTGAAGTCTCTGCCCCGGCAGTCCCCACCTCTGGCCACCGGGCTGTTCCTAGCTGGAGGCCGGCGTGGTAGGTGCCCCTGGGCTTCCAGTGGGAAGGAGGTGGGAAAGGTGGGGGCGGGCACGCCTCTGGGACCAACCCCTGGCCCTCCTGTCTCCTGTCACCTTTGCACACAAGCCTGAACACGCCAGGCAGGCTTCCTTGGAGTGCCCAGACATTGCCGCGGGAGGAGTCAGCCTCGGCCTCCCCGGCCTGGCGGCCGCCAGGTGAGCCACACCCCTGCCACCTCCGGGAACCGGCCCAGTGGGAACCGGAGCCAGCTCCCCTTTTCCACCCTTCAGTGAAGAAACTGAGGAAGCAGGCTCAGGAAGAGCATGGCAGAAATGTGTGAATTCCCGCAGACTTTCAGAGGAAGTGTAATGGGGGAAAAGAACACTAGGGAAAAGGAAAGGAAACCAGACACTTCCTAGTTGTTGGGATAATCAGTTTGACTCTGTTTTGCTGTGTGTGTGTGTAACTTGGGGTGAGCAGAGATGGTAAGTGATTCCTTGGAAAGTACACATGTATCCCCAGTTGTTAAATGAGTCATAGGTGGGAGGCTACCTGAGGGTGCCGGGCAAGCATGAACTTGAAGGGAACACGGAAATGAAATTTTGCCAAAGGGACACCTAGAAGAGAGTTCAAATGCGAGACTGTTTGTCCCTGGTATAACACTTTCTCTGTGTTCTTATTTATGACTGGCGGAATGTGTGTTGGGTGGTAGGAGGGTACTGATGACAGTACTTGTAGATGTGAGAAGAGAATACAAATTTCGTGGTGTTGATGTGTCTGTCACTTATAATCGTCCTGCACGGATGAAGTGGTTGCTCTTGACTGTGTATGGTTGATATCAGTAGACCATACCTTCTGTTTACTTCTCTGGCACATTTCATTGGTTGAACAAAAAAAATACAGTTTCCTCTCCAGGAAAGAACACATTCATTTAAAAAGTACAGCAGTAATTTTATTGGCATACTTGTGGAATAAACAGATGCTTAAAGAAGGCAAGTTCACAAAAGAGGTTAGAAGAGGCATATGTGACAAAATATATCCCAAATCATTTAAAAACTTCTTTAGCAGCAGGAGCAAATAATACATTTACAGTATAGAATAAAAGAAAGTTAAGCAAATATCCATTTTTCCTGAACTTTTTTTCATTAGTAATGTTACTGAAAGTAGAATACACACACACACACACACACACACACACACACACACACACACAAATTTGCAATTCCAAGTTCTCAATGGAGGATGAAATTCTTTCTAAGATTGGCCAAATAATTAAAAAATTACGCTTTGAGAAATCTAAAATGCCTAAATGGCCAATATAAATATACCAGGATTTTAAACTGGATCAATATTTCCAGTGGAAATCTGCTGTTAGAAACCCATATGTTTAAAGGATTGAGGAAAAAAGGTATAGTTTTAAATTTATTGACAAATTTTTCCAGATTGTGTTATAACTGAAGTAGCTTCTTCCCTGGACATCAGTATACACATAGTTTTATAAAATCCCAAATAAATCTTGGGATCAAATGGTAGCCTACTGAATATGCAAAATATAGCAAGGTGAAACATAAAAAATATATAGTTTTGGTCTAAAAGTTCAATACCAGGAAAGAAAGTCCAAAAGTCTTGAACTTTGGCATGTAGCAGTGAGGATTTTTGCTACAGACATTTTGGCACGGGAAAAACATCTGATTTCATAACAGGGACATTTTATTTTGTATTACTTCAGTAAAAGCTGCAGTAGATTTTATTGCCACCAGAGGGCAGAGAAACTGCTCATTTCTTCTATCATCTTTTTAATATTTCTATGTTTTAGAGGCAAGTAGTTTATGTTCAGCTATTACTTATGTTGATTTTAGCTGTTATGTATCTAGTTGAATATGTTCAGTTATACTCTGCTTTCATTCAAGTCAAAGCAATTCAGTCTGAAGTGTTACTAATTTGTAGATTTCATCATGAAAGTGGCCTGGTTGAGACATAGTGTCTAGTGGAAAGTTTCTGTTTGCCAATACACCTAGAGCAAAATATTATAACAGAAGGCTAACTCAAGTTACTATTTCCTATAAAATGACATGGTTGATATTATTAGACAAATGACAGGTTTATTATTAGACAAATGACTATATTCATCTATTCTTGACTTGTGACAGAATACAAAAATTTAAACTATGAAATGTAGGACATTTTTCCCTTAGAGAATAGATGCAAGTTATAGCCTAAATTTTAGTAAGTTTGCGCTGCAGCATAAATGTGATCTAGAACATTTATATCAGAGACAAGAGGTTTCCTTCATGGATATCTTCGGGGGGTGGGGCATTATTAAAATCAGGACGATTTATCCAGGCGTTAGATACATCTTTCAAGGTCCACACTACCAAAGAGGATGTGCTTGAGGAGCATTTACCAATGGAAGATGTTAAGATGTCCCAAGTAGATTTATTCTCTGTGAGAATCAGGTATTTCTATGCAGAGGTGTCAAAAACATGTATCTTTAAATTAGCTTTGTCTCAATTTTTTTTCTAAAACATATCTCCTGTTTCAGAAATGGTGTGTTTTTAAAAGAAAAATGAGTTCTGGCCAACAGCTATAGTCATGAGATCTAAAGTCTTCAGCTGTTTTCTTGTCACATGAAAGTCTTTTATCCCACGCGACCACAGGGCCTCGAGACTTCCCGCCCCTCCTCTGCATGTTCTTGACGCTCACCAAAGACTCCCCAGCCTGCCATGTGCTCCTACTGTCCTCATGTGTGCCGCTGTCCTCTGCCTTCTCTAATGCCATCTCTATCCACCCATTTTCTCTTTTTCTTACCAGCCTATCTCAAGTGATACCCTCCACAAGCAGCAGCAAGACTATGGGTTTAAAGTCTAGTGACTCTTCCTGAAGCCTAACTTTAAAAAAAAAATGTATTTTACTGTTCTTTGCTGCTGGTTTCTGACTGTTTGCCCATGTTCTTCACTGCAGACCTTAATATATACATGTATATATGTGCACCTATATGTTACACATACACATACTGGTGGTGCTGTTCTATTTTTCGGTGGAAATGAAAACTATTAAGTGATTGTGGTTCTTCGAGTGAAATTGCTTTTGAACTGAACTGTGCTTGGGCCTCATGTCATTAATTTACACCGAAAGATACTTTAAAGACTCAGTCAACAGCCAGGAGTGTGGCTCAGTGGTGGAGTGTTTGCTTAGCCTGGGGGTTCAGTCCCATAAAACTGCTTTTGGTAGCTGCTACTGGGATGTGGGTGAGGGTATTGCAAAATACATCCCCTAGTATCTGTTCCTGAAAAGTTATGACAAAATAAGGGTGAGCGATCTTGTGTTTTATTTACAGGTTCTTTTGAACGGATTCATTTCTATCCTCTGAACACCATGATTTGTTGCCTTTAAAACTGTGGGGTTTTGAAAGCTGCGGAGCACAATTAGTGGTCCACTTGCAACAAGTGTACAAACTTTCTGACTGACATTTTTCGTACTTGCTTACTTGTGTCTTTGAATGTGATTGGTCCTCTCCCAAACTCAATGTGTTCTCTGACGCAACAGTGTTGAGAAATGATGGAGTCTTTAAGAGGTGATGTCATTAGGGGATTAATGCCATTCTCCTGGGCCTTGATTGGTGACTAAGAGAACAGCTAACCCTCCTGTTTTCTCTCTTCTATTTTCTCTCCTGCTTATCTGCCATGTTACAATGTATCACAAGGAAGAAGCCAGGCAGATGTTGGCCCCAGGCTCTCTGGCTTTCAGCTTTCAGAACCACCAGCTAGATAAACTTTCCTTTTGAAGTTAGTCAGTCTCAGGCATTGTGTTATAGCAACAGTAAATGGATTGTCACTACATGTTCTCTCTTTAAAATCGTATCTTGTATTTGTTTTGGAGATGGAAAATAAATAAAACTCAATCACCATACCACATACAATTATGTATTAATAAATTGCTTTTCAGCTTTTTCTTAATCTGGTGAATTCCAGCCCTGCCACCTTCATTCTGGGCACATTTTCTCCAAAGTTTTTATTATCTGTAGAGTACTCCACTCTGAGAGGTCTTTCTTCATGGGGTTCACGTGGGAGGTCTTCTTTCACTGTGCCCCAGACAATGGTTCTGTTCAGCTGAGGAAGTTCCTATAGAAGCCCAGGCTAAGGAATGATGCTCTTATTAGGACAGTTTTCCCATTATTTATTGTGCCATATGTTGTCTGGCCAAATTAACAGAATAGCAGCTGAGAAGAAAAAAAAAAAAAAAAAAAAAAAAAAAAAAAAAAAAAAAAAAAAAAAAAAAAAAAAAAAACCGAAGGCATAAAACACTCCATTTTGTGTTCATCACTAGTGAACTCATTTAATGCTTGTCTTTTGTTTTTATTTTCCCCTCTTCAATTAAAAAGTCTGCACTAGATGAGATGATGGTAAATGTGTATATTTAAACAGAATTACA
>PVLC010045842.1:0-11638 GCA_004027655.1 Graphiurus murinus | reverse complement strand
GTAGGGATTACCTCCCTGGAGGGGAAATTGGTGGACTGAGAAAGGAAACATGGAATTGGGGACCAGACTCTGAGACAAGGTGAAGGGGACACACAGGGAAAAGGGACAACCTGATAGGGGAAGACTGTGGCTTGAGAGTGGGAGAAGTTGAAATGACTTATGGACCACACAGGGTAGGTGCTGTGTAGTGGGGGGGGGGGGTCCCTCTGGGGACTGGGGAGGTGCACTGGGGTCAGGAAGAGGTTGGGGTGAGAAGAGAGCCAGTTGAATGGGAAAGGGGAAGAAGGAACTTTGGGATCAAGACATCCCAGACCCTTCTTCCTTTTCCAGCTCTGAAGGCTCTCCCTCCTGCCTCCTATCTCTGCTGGGAGTGGGGCTGAGCCAGAGCTACTGCTGCCTGACAGGCATCTCCTGTCCCGTTGCACTGGAGTTTATACTAACCAGTGTTCTGGTTGACAGAGAGGCTGTCACTCTCTCACCACTCCCAGGCCTCCCCCATCCTGGCCAAGTTTCCTCCTTTTCACATTTACCCTCCTAAGTAGTCAGAGTAGCCCTGAGGTCATTGCCAGCAATAGCCAAGGATAGAGGAGAGCAGGTGGCTGTGCAGAGCTTCTTCCAGGACTTTAGGCTGAGAAATGGGAAACCTGCCAGTGTTCATTCCAGCTCTGACCTGGCTGGGACAGCCTGGCGTTGAGGCCACACGGTAGCCCTGTTTTCCACCAGCATCAGGAAGGGGAACTGCAGGAGCCATCTAGGCAGGTACCTAGGACTGTGCAGGTAAGCAGATCGTGCTGGCCCACCCAGGTGTCTACACTGGCTACCTCTCATCCTTTATCATGTATTTATAGCTTGAGCCAAGTAGAATCTGTAAGACAAATTTGCTTCATAGAAATAAGACACGTCCCCGGGCTTATTCATGATGTTAATCTATGGATTCCCCATTGGTTGGAATTTTTGGTGCTGTCATTGTTTATTTTTGGTGCTGCCATTGTTTTCCTCCAGCATGACGGAGAGAGTGTTGACTGGACCTATTTGCTTGTTGAAGTTGTCTCTCTCTCTTTTGTGTGTGTGTGTGTGTGTGTGTGTGTGTGTGTATGATACTGGAGATTGAACCCAGGGGCATTCTACCTCCGAGCTACACCCCCCAGCCTTTTTTTTTTTTTAATAATAATTGGTGCATTGTAATCATACATCTTTGTTAGGTATAAGCTGATACCCAGCCTTATTTTTTATTCTTTATTTTGAAACAGGGCCTCACTAAGTAGCTGAGGCTGGCCACAAACCTGCCATCCTCCTGTATGCGATCCTCCTGTCTCAGCCTCCCAAATACTGGGATTACAAGTGTGCGCCACCAAACCTGGATGAAGTTGTCTTTCTAATGTGAACATTACTCTCCTCCCTTCCTCCCAAGCTCCTGAAGATGGACCTGTATAAGCAGTAATTAGTGCCTTCCATCGGGCATACTCTTAGAACTCCTGGGCTATTGCTAACCTTGATCTGGATTCTAATGGGTACCCAAATTAGGATCATTTGAATGGATTGTCTACAAGCCAAGAGCCTTTAAGATACATATTCATGTATTTACTTAGTAAACATTTGGACCAGGCACTGAGCTAGGTATGAGAATAGTAAGGTGAAGACAGCATGGTTCCTGGCCACAGGGGGGTTTGTAGTCTATGTGGGAGGCAGAGTTGCAGGTAATTAACAAATGTTCCTTCCTTCCTTCCTTCCTTCCTTCCTTCCTTCCTTCCTTCCTTCTCTCTCCCTCCCTCCCTCCCTCCCTCCCTCTTTCTTTCTTTCTTTTTTTGTACTGGGAATTGAACCCAGAGGCATTCTACCTCCAATTTATACCCTTAGCCCAATTTTTTATTTCTTACTTGGAAATAGGGTCTCACTAAATTGTGGAGGACCTCACTAAGTTGCCGAGGCTGGCTTCAAACCTGTGATCCTCCTGTCTCAGCCTCCCAAGTACTGGAATTACAAGTGTGAATGACCATGCCCAGCTTAACAAATGTTTCTGTAAGGTGAAGGGGAGAAAACCAAGGAGGCAGAATGGAGTTTTCTTTATCAGTGTTTGCCAGATGGACAATGAAACGGACATTTGGGAAGAGGGAAGATGGTGAGTAAAGGAACTGGAAGTAGCATGATGTTGCTGGAGCCAGCAGTGGGATACAGGCCAGATGAGCAGGCAGGCGCCCAGTGCTCCTTGTTGAAGACCCACCATGCAGGTGGCAAGGGCCAGACTTTTAAGACACAATGAAGCCGGGCGTGGTGGCACACGCTTGTAATCCCAATACTTGGGAGGCTGAGACAGGAGGATCCAGGTTCTTGGCCAGCCTCAGCTACTTAGTGAGGCCCTCCACAACTTAGTGAGACCCTGTTTCAAAATAAAGAATAAACCAAGCCGGGCGTGGTGGCGCACGCTTGTAATCCCAGCATTTGGGAGGCTGAGACCAGAGGATCCGGGTTCGAGGCCAGCCTCAGCTACCTAGTGAGGCACTCCGCAACTTAGTGAGACTCAGTTTCAAAATAAAGAATAAAAAATAGGGCTGGGGTATAACTTGGAGGTAGAATGCCCCTGAGTTCAATCCCCAGTACCGCAAAAAAAAAAAAAAAAAAAAAAAAAAGGCACAATGATTCTAATTTTTTATCCTGTGATATCGTTGAACCAGAATCTAGTTTTGTTTTGTTTTAAAGACCAGATAGGAGCAGGGCTTGGTGGTGCAATGCCTGTAATCTGAATACTTGAGAGGCTGAGAAAGGAGAATTGCAGGCTCAAGGAGAGCCACAGCAACATACCGAGATGCTCAGTGATCTAGTGAGACTTGGTTTCAAAACAAAAAATAAAACAAGAGTGAAACAAGAGCTGGGGGTATCGCTCAGAGGTAGAATGCCCCTGGGTTCAATCCCCAGAACCACAAAAGACCAGATGCTAGATTCTGACAGCCTCTCTCTTCCTTGGCAATTATCAAGGAAGTTTGCAGCTGATTCCCTTTTTATATTTTCCCCTTTGCCTTGAAGATAATAAGTAGGCTTGTGTTGTGCTTTTCTGCTTAGTTGGATTTGGTGTCAGGATCATAAAGCAGGCTTGCAGTGCATAACCTGAAGGGGAACAAGCCTTCTGGCTTCAACTGCTGCCGATGCAGCCCCCAGCAAGGGTTTTCTGAGTGGTAGACATGAATTATCTTACTGGTACTGCTTCTTCTTTGGCGTTGGGGATTGAATCCAGGGGCATTCTACCTTCCAGCTACACCCATAGCCCTTCTTAGTTTTTATTTTGAAACAGAGTTAAGCCGGGCATGGTGGGGCATATCTGTAATCCCAGTACTTGGGAGGCTGAGACAGGAGGATAACAGATTTGAGGACAGCCTCAGCAAGTAGTGAGACTCTCGTCAACCTTGCAAAACCTTATTTCAAAATAAAAATAAAATAGGGCTGGAGGAGTAGCTTGGAGGTAAAATGTCCCTGGGTTTAATCCTCAGTACCCTCCCCACACACAAAAAAAAAAAAAAAGAAAAAGAAAAAAGGGTCTCACCCAACCACACATACACATGCACAGACATGTGGCACTGAGCTATATACTCAGCCCTATTTTATTTTGAAGCAGGATCTCACTAGGTTGCTGACAGTCTCACTAAGTTCCTGAGGCTGGTTTCAAACCTGTGATCCTCCAGTCTCAGCCTCCCAAGTACTGGGATTACAAGCATGTGCCACCATGCCTGGCTACTTTTTGTTTTGAAACAGTCTCGTTAGGTTGCTGAGAGTCTGATTATGTTGCTGAGGCTGTCCTTGAACCTTCGATCCTCCTATTCAGACTCCCAAGTACTGGGACTACAGGCTTGCACCACCATACCCAGTTTGCATTTATTTTCTTAAACCCCATTTTCATCAAATTACCTGATGTGATTATAAATTTCTATTTTATTTTACTGATTGGGTTTGTGGTTTGGAGCCTGGCTCTGGTGACCAGGTGGATGATAGCAAGGCAGGGTGAAGCTGGTGGCAGGGAGATGCCGGAGGAAGCTGCGGGTTGTCTGGCAGGGAGGGGCACGGCTGGTGCATGTACCGGGAGGGGCCCTGGAGAGGCACTATCAGCTCACCAGGACTGGCTTTAGGCAGCATGGTGGTACTGTTAATTAATTGTTGGAGGAGGAAGTTTGAGGGGAAGTTGAATTCATTGGCAGACCTGTTGAGGGACACTTACCCTTATTTAGGTTGGATAACTGATCTGGGCTAATGATACTGACTTAGATATCATTAGCCTCTAGGGCGGCCCTTGAAGGCATAGGGGAGGGTGAGAATGTCTGAGAAGGAAAGAGGCCATGAGAGACTTGAGGCGGATGGTGAGAAGAGAAGAGGCCAAGTGGCCATGATGCTCGTGAAATACAGCACCCAAGCCGGGCGCCTGTCATCTCACTACTTGGGAGACTGAGACAGGAGGGTCGCAGGTTCAAGCAATGTAGTGATCCTCGGCAATGTAGTGAGACTCTCAGCAACCTAGTGAGACCCATTTCAAAACAAAAAGCGGGGCTTGGTGGTGCACGCTTGTAATCCCAGTACTTGGGAGGCTGAGACAGAAGGATTGCAGGTTTCTGACCAGCCTCAGCAATGTAGTGAGGCTGTCTGTGACTTAGACCCCGTTTCAAAAATAAAAAATAAAGCCGGGTGTGGTGGTGCACGCTTGTAATCCCAGCATTTGGGAGGCTGAGACTGGAGGATCCAGGTTTGAGGCCAGCCTCAGCTGTGTAGTGAGGCCCTCCACAACTTCGTGAGACCCTGTTTCGAAATAAATAAAAAAGTAGGGCTGGGGCTGTAGCTTGGAGGTAGAATGCCACAAGGTTCCATCCCCAGTACCGAAAAAATAAATAAAATAGGACTGGGGGTGTAGCTCAGATGTATAATACCCTTGGGTTCAATCCCCAGGATCACTGAATGGAGGGAGGGAGGGAGGGAGGGAGGGAAGGAGGGAGGGAGGAAGGAAGGAAGGAAGGAAGGAAGGAAGGAAGGAAGGAAGGAAGGAAGGAAGGAAGGAAGAGCTCAGAGTTAGAATGCCCCTGGCTTCAATCCCCAGTACCCCCGTTGTACCTCCCAAATCCCAACCAACAGGGTGCTCAATAAATGCTAATCCGTAATGCTTATGCATAGACTGCTTTTGTTGAGCTTCTCTGTACATTGGGGGTGAGGCACGTGAGCGTGGCATAGTGTTTTTGCACGTGAGCAGGAAGAATATATGTGTTGATTGGAGGCATGTTAAACTTTCAAAGGCTGAGTGAGTTATATCAGCCTCAATCCCTGCACCTGCTGCTTAGTAATGCATGTGGGCCACGGACAATGGTCGAAGCCGGTTGATGAGTTCTGGGCCAGAGGTGGGACCTGGCGGCTTCTTAGTTGCCACTGGGAAATCCTGGTCATGCCTTGTGTTTGTCCTGCCCCAAGATCAGTTCTTATTTCCTCTTGCTCAAGATCCCTGTAAACTGGTATCTCCAGGCCTGAGCCCCACTGTAGCCCATGTGGCTTGCTTGCTTTCCACCACAGCCCTGTTCCTCAGTCATTCTTCCCAGTATACTTCTCACCTCTTCTGCTCTCTGAGGATCCGTTCATCTAGGAAACCCAGCTGCCACCTGTCCTGAGATTGCTGTGGCTCTTGTAGTGGCTTTATCCGAACCCCAAAGACCTTGGCCAAGTCACAAATACTCCCTGCTATAAGGTGGGATCTCCTTATGTTGAATTATGTCCCCTGGAGTAGTGTTTTTGTTCTGAGTTCCTAATGGCTCTGGGACCTAAGATACTGCAAGTAGCTGTCTTGTGAGGGCTGGAGCAATGCGCAGAATGCTGCGGGCTGTGGCTGGCAAGCTCTGCTAATCTGCAGAAGCTCAGGATCCTAGCCCACTCTCCACAGGATGTGTTGGCCACTAGTGAGACCTGATTCAAAATTTAAAAAGAAAGCCGGGCGTGGTGGTGCATGACATTAATCCCAGTACTTGAGAGGCTGAGACTGGAGGTTCAAGGCCAGCCTCAGCAACATAGCAAGACTCTCAGCAACCTAATGAGACCTTGTTTCAAAACAAATAAAACTGGGCTGAGGGTTTGGCTTGGAGGTAGAGTGCTGCTGGGTGAAAAAAGAAAGAAAAAGAAGCCGGGCGTGATGGCGCACACTTGTAATCCCAGTACTTGGGAGGCTGAGACTGGAGGATCCGAGTTCACGGCCAGCCTCAGCTACTTAGTGAGGCCCTCCACAACTTAGTGAGACCCTGTTTCAAAATAAAGAATAAAAAAATCCGTCTGGGGTGTAGCTTGGAGGTAGAATGCCCCTGGGTTCAATCCCCAGTATCAAGAAAAAAAAAAAGAAAGAGGAGGGAAGGAGGGAGGGAGGGAGGGAAAGAAGGAAGGAAGGAACGAACGAAGGAAGGGAAAGGAAAGAAAACAGGGCTGGAGTATAGCTCAGAGGTAGAATGCCCCTCAGTTCAATCCCCAGTACCTAAAAAAAAAAAAAAAAAAGTAAAAAGTGCTAGGGTAGCTCAGAGGAGGAGGAGGAGGAGGAGGCAGGAGATAGGGTTGGCCTGAGGCAGGTGTTTTCGATTGATCTTTCTCTCTCTCTCTCTTCCTTCTTCCCTCCCTCCCTCCTCCTCCCCTCCCTTCCTTCCTTCCTTCCTTCCTTCCATTAAACCCAGGGGTATTCTTGGGCAGGAGGTGTTTTCTTTTTTCCTTCCTTCTTCCTTTCTTCTTTCTTCCTTCCTTCTTTCTTTTTCGGTACTGGGGATTGACCCAGGGGCATTCTACCTCTGAGCTACACCCCCAGCCCTATTTTTATTTTTATTTTATCATTTTTTTCAGTACTGGGAATTGAACCCAGGGGCATTCTATCCCCGAGCTACACACTCAGCCCTATTTTTATTCTTTTATTTTGAAACAGGGTCTCACTAAGTTGTGGAGGGCCTCACTAAGTAGCTGAGGCTGGCCAGGAACCTGGATCCTCCGGTCTCAGTCTCCCAAGTACTGGGATTACAAGTATGCACCACCATGCCCGGCTCCCAGCCCTATTTTTAATTCTTTATTTTGAAACAGGGTCTCACTAAGTAGCTGACGCTGGCCACGAACCTGTGATCCTCCTGTCTCAGTCTCTCAAGTACTGGGTTTACAGGTGTGCTTAAGAGGCAGAGAGCAGATGGCCTCATTTATTTTCCAGAATCTAAATAATCTGAAGCTTGATGTCCTCAGCCCAATTTCTGGGCATGGCAGGGGTAGCTTTGAGGGGCTTCTGGCTTGTTTGGGTTGTGGAAAGACACAATGGAGATAAAAACATGGCCCATTTGCTGGGCATGTGGCGCATGTTTGTAATCCTAGTACTTGGGAGGCTGAAACAGGATTGTGGTTCATGGCCAGCCTCAGCAACTTAGGCCCTTTGAAACTTAGTGAGACCCTGTTTCAAAATAAAGAATAAAAAATAGGGCTGGGGGTATAGCTTGGAGGTAGAATGCCCCTGGGTTCAATCCCCAGTATCACAAGTAAATAAATAAATTAAATTAAATAAGGCTGGGAGTATAGCTTGGAGATAGAATGCCCCTGGTTTCAATCTCTAGCACCAAAAAAACCAAAACAAAAAACACCAAAAAAACTAAGGCTGGATTAAAGCCAGAAGAGGACCCAGGCATGGTGGCATGTGCCTGTTATCTCATACTGGGGAGTCTGAGACAAGAGGATTATAGGTTCCAGACCAGCCTCAGCAACTTAGGAGACTGTCAGCAATCTGGGGAGACCCTGTTTCAAAGTAAAAAATAAAAAGGGCTGGGGGTGTAGTTCAGAGGTAGAATGTCCGTGGGTTCAATCCCCAGATGAGAGCAGATTTGTCCCCAGGTATGTCTTTGCTCTCGCTGTCCCATCCCTCACCTGGGTGGAATACAGTCTCTCCTCCCTAACTCAAGCACCCTACGGGGTGGGGGACAGAGTGGCCAGGCGTCACCTGTGAACTCACATGTCTCCCTGGAGAAGGCAAACCCCGCATACAGCCTGCTGGTTCTGCCCAGTTGGGGGCCAGCACCTTCGTTTCCAAAGAATGCCGAGGAGTCAGGCCAGTTTCAGCACTGGAAATACAAAGCCCAGGCCTTGGAACCAACTCCTAGAAAAGGATATCTCTTTGTGACTGAGGGCAAAGCCAAGGGAAACCAGTGGCAGAAAGAGGCCAATTGGTTAATGTGGCCCTTCTCCACCAACTCCCTTATCCAGAACATGGCCAGGTTTTCCAGCCATGCCATCCACATGTGAGAAGTGGGTAAGCGAACCTCAGCTTCCCCCAGCTGCCAGGGCATCGATGAGATGGCAGAGGAAGAGGCTTCTGTGTCGGAGTGGACTCAGCTGTCTCTCTAGTACTGCCCAGAGAGAGGGCTTGAGTATGGACAAGAAGGATCTCCTTGCCTGCTGACAAAGAAGAATCAAGGGCAGAGGAGGGACCTGGACCCATCTGAGATCCATGTCTTTTTTTTTCAGCATGAGAGGGCCGACTGGCTCTAAGGACAAACCTTAGAGTATTTGCTCGCAGTGCTGGCTGGTGACAAAGGAAAGAGTCTGGAAACAGCTCGAGAGGAGCCTCTCCAGTCCTGAACAGAATGCCATCTTGCCTGTCCTTTGGCGGGTGAGTAAAAAGCATGTCCTGTTCCCCAAATGCTTGAGGGGGACTCATTTCTCCCTTCAGCCAGGATGTTGTTCGGGCCCCCAAGAGGCTTAAACACTAGCCCTCATCTCAATCTATATGACATCACGACTCCTGACTGCCTATTAGTTCTGCCCCCAGAAAAGACCCCACCAAAATTTCACATCTTGCAGCCCTTGCTAACATCAAAGGTACTAGTCAATTGACTGTCCTCCCTGGGGTGCTGGGTGAGGAGACAGAAGCAGAATTGTGGGCAGCCCGAGGCTTCTTCTAGGTAGAGTGAGGCTTCCTGGACTCGGCTGAGGGGCCCTCTGAGGAGGAGCCTGCCCGACTCTTCCCCTTGGGGAAATTTTGCCCCGGACTCTGAGGCTTTTGGAAGTGGCTGAGCCAAGGCTCCTTAGCTCTTCTCTCTAAATTTACTAATGGGCTGTGAAGCCAGAGCCTCCCTCCAGGGCTGGGAGGTGAGTGGCTGAGGAGCCTGCTATGACTTGCCTCTGTGGCATCTGCTCTATGGCAGAAGCAACACCGGCTTGTAGAGGAAAAGCAGAAGACTTGAGTCTGGCCCTGGCCTCTGGAGGTCCCAGAGGTTCTCTGTGGATTCCTGCCAGTTCCGTGAGGCGTACCTGGCTGAAACCCCCTGCGGGCTGTAGCCTAGATCTACCGAGGGCCAGGAGGGCCAGGTCCTACCTTGGTCCCAGTGTGGGTCACTCTGAGAGCCTCTGGCTCCCTTCTCTGGAGTCCCCTCTCTGAGTACTTTAAGGTAAAAGACAAGGGAAGCCAAGCTGCCAACGTGCAGATTTTGCCTCAGGCAACTAAATTTATTAGCAAGAAAAAATTTTTGTCAGCCCAGCACTGACCAACAAAGTACATTGTTAATAAAGGATAACAAATCTGTCACTTAATTCATAAAACATACCTCAAGCAGTTAAAACTAAAAATAAAGTTGGATTTTTGTTTAATTTAAAAGCCTCAAAAATAACAAGCAATATGTTTTTTAAAACATGTAGTAGACACAATCGTCTATTATACAATATACACTGTACACAGTAGAGCTTGGGCAGGTAGGGTGGGTGAGATGAGGACGGGGAGGTTCAGGATCGGGGTGTTTTTATGTGAATCCAGATCTGAGTTGAAATGCTGTGTCACTTAGAAAAGAGAATTGCTAAAGTGAAAAAAAAATGTATATGCTCATCAGTGCCCCCAAAGCCCTAAGCTGAAAGCAGGCGTGGGGGAGGTGACTACCAAGGAAAGGAAGAAGGGAGCAATTAAATAAACTTCCTTAAAGCACACACAGTACACAGTGCTCATCATCTGAAGTAGAGAATAAGGCAACGTTCTCCATAGAGGGGCGGGAGGAGTCCGCAGGCATCTGACTTTGGGCAGGAAGTTGGAATGTCTGGAGGAGAGCCGTGGCAGGGCTGGGCAGTGGAGTGAGTGGAGGCGGCCTCCGGAGCCTCTGCAGAGGTGGCGCCGGCGGGGGGCCAGTGCAGGGCCCTGGGGCCGCCCTAGTGGCTGGGTGGGGGCACAGGGAGTCGCGGGAGTGGGGACATGGCACGATGGACTCCGGCAGTGTCGGGAGTGTTGGGGGTGGGGTTTGGGGCTAGGGGGCTCACTTTGCTCCTCGACGGAGTGAAATGCATGTTTTTCCTTTGGAAATAAGGGTTCCCACGCGTCCTGGTTTAGAACGTCTCATTGGGCACGGCCAGTGTCCATGGTCTGGGCAGGCCGGGAGCTCGTGGTGAGAAGGGAAGGGGCTTCAGAAGGAGGACAGCACAGGGAGCAGAGCCCCTTCCTGTGGGGACACAGCCGCAGAACAGGAGCAGGGCCAAGGGCGGACCCAGGAGCCGTGGGCGGCTGTCCACCAGAGTGCAGGCAGGACAGCGGGGGACTGCCTCTTCAGGGCTTCCTGCTTCCGGTGGCCTTATAAGTTCTTCGTGACCAGGTGAGTCTTGTAATGCTTGGTCAGGTGGTCACTCCTCATGAAGCGCTTCTGACACTGGGCACACTCAAAACGTTTGTCCCCTGGGAAGAAGAGATGCCTGTCACACAGAGAGCCCATGCACAAACACTGTCACTGCTAGAGGAGGAGGAGTAAACGAGGGGCCCCTGACAGAGGTGGCACGGCCTTGCTGCCCTTTTTTTCCCACCTCCCGCTTACACATTTCCACCCTGTCATCACTGATCTAAACTCCAATCAATTCTTGTTTCTCTGCCCCATCTGGCCTCTCCAGGCTGCTTTGTTCCAGCTCCTGGTCCCGTCTGAGATGCTATACTTTAACACCTGCACCTAGCAGTCTTCCCATATAGGGCTCTCAGCCTTCTTTGTTCTGATCTGTGTCCCTTGGACTTTAAACCTGGATTAGCACCTTGCCCCTCTCAGGAAACCCCCCTCTACTCTGAACTCCCCAGCCCTGAGCATTTAGTGACCTGAACCACGCTGACCCAGGCTAGGTCAGCTGCTGTTTGGTGGACTGTTTACTGTTCTGCCTCTGAGAGGGTATGACCTGTCCCACTGTCCTGGCCAGGAGCTGGAGCACTGGGCTACAAGTCCCCTACCTTCAGTGCTAAGACAGGGGTCCACTCACGGGGGCATTCACTACAGCAGTGTTTGCCCAAGTATGTGCCATGGACCACTGGAGATACACAAGACGACTTTATGTGGTAGACAGATGAACATTTTTCTAATAGTTTTGCATTTATTTGCCAGTAACTATGATATTAAACCTACAGTATAAAAATAATATTGCTTAGGCTGCAAATAAAGATGAAAATTTTTCTGTGTGTATGGCACTGGGGATTGAACCCAGGGAGTTCTACATCTGAGCTACACCCTCAACACTATTTTATTTTTTATTTTGAAACAGAATCTTGCTAAGTTATCACATTGGACTTGAACCTGTGATCCTCCTGTCTCAGTTTCACAAGTGTTGGGATTACAGGAGTGTGTGACCATGCCAGGCTAAGATGAAGCAATTTAAAGGAAAAAAAAAA
>PVLC010045841.1:0-11648 GCA_004027655.1 Graphiurus murinus | reverse complement strand
CCTCCGAGCTACACCCCCAGCCCTATATTTTATTCTTTATTTTGAAACCGAGTCTCACTAAGTTGCAGAGTGCCTCACTAGGTAGCTGAGGCTGGCCGCGAACCCGGATCCTCCGGTCTCAGCCTCCCGAATGCTGGGATTACAAGCGTGCGCCACTACGCCCGGCTCCCCTATTTTTTATTTTGAAACAAGGTCTCACTAGCTAAGGCTGGATGTGAACCTACAATCCTCCTGTCTCAACTACTCCCAAGTACTGGGATTACAAGCACGCATCACCATACCTGGTTTAAAGTTTTTTTTTTTTTTTTTTCCTGTGCAGTACTGGCGATTGAACCCAGGGGCATTCTACCTCCAAGCTACAGCCCTAGTCCTATTTTTTTATTCTTTATTTTGAAATAAGGTTTCACTAAATTGAGGAGGGCCTCACTAAGTAGCTGAGGTTGGCCTCGAACCTGCGATCCTCCTGTCTCAGCCTCCCAAATACTGGGATTACACATGTGCACCACCTCACCACAAGTTTCAAGTTTAAGTCCCTACTGACAAAAACTGGAAGCCATGGGGACTCATCATCTCATCTGCAGGGTCCTGTGGTCACTTCCTGATCCCAGTTCCCAGAGAGGGTAGATTTTCTCTCTCTTTTTTTTGGTGGTACTGGGGATTGAACCCTGGGGCATTCTACTCCAAGCTACACCCCCAGTATATTTTATTTTTTATTTGGAAACAAGGTCTCACTAAGTTGCGGAGGGCCTCACTAAGGCTGCGAACTTTAGATCTTCCTGTTTTAGCCTCCCAAGTATGGGGATTACAAGCATGCACCACCATGCCCAGCTCTTAGAGCTTTTAATTTGGTTTAGATTTAAAGTAGGATGTCCTTACATCAACCCATAAAGAGTCAGGACTAATATTTCCACATTACAAGTGAAGAAACTGATTCCCAAAGATCAAATGTGCTGAAAGTCAACACAGCTGGAATTCAAACTCAGGATACAGCTATCATGCACTTGACCACCACACTCTTGCTTCCAAGTACAAAAAATATGCTGAGTGTGGTCCCACTGGACTGTAATTCCTGTACTTGGGAGGCTGAGACAGGAAGATCAGAAGGTTCAAGGACAGCTTCAGCAAATAGTGAAACTCCCATCAGCCTAGGGAGACCCTGTTTCCAAATAAATAAAAACAAATAGACTGGGGGTGTAACTTGAAGGTAGAATGCCTCTGGGTTCAAACACACACACACACACACACACACACACACACACACACACACAAATAACTCCTAGGACACTGCCACTCTTAGATTCTAAGCCCGGTACCTTAATGGATATCACAAAGTGCCCTCCATTGCGCAGGAAGGTGTGGGCATTCAGGGCCACAATTCGGGTTTGGTCTGGTTGGGCCACATCAGCAAAGATCACATCCACCATTGCTAAAGAGAAAGGGCAACAGTTAAAAGTTGAATCCAGCTGGGCGTGGTGGCACATGCTAGTAATCCCAGTACTTGGGAGGCTGAGATAGGAGGATCCAGTTCTCGGCCAGCCTCAGCTACTTAGAGAGGCCCTCCATAATTAAGTGAAACCCTGTTTCAAAATAAAGAATAAAAAATAGGGTTGGGGGTGTAGCTGGGAGGTAGAATGCCCCTAAGCTTAATCCCCAGTACTGGGAGGGAAAAAAGTATTTTTTGGGGTGGGAAAAACTAGGGATTGAACCCAGGGGCATTCTACCTGCAAGTTACACCCCTAATCCTTTTAATTTTTTTGAAACAAGGTCCCACTAAGTTACTGAGACTGGCTTTAAGCCTACAATACCTACAATCCTCCTGTCGCAGCCTCCCAAGTACTGGGATCACAGGCAGGCTCCACAGCTCTCAGTCATGGCATATGTTCTTATTAATTACCTCTGAGAGAGACTAATGAAGCTTTCCTTTTTTTTCCCCCTGCAGTACTGGGGATTGAACCCAGGGGCACAGGGGCATTCTATCACCAGGCCACACCCCTCGTCCAATTTTTTTTTTTTTTTTTTTTTGGTGGTACTGGAGATGGAACCCAGGGGCATTCTACCTCTGAGCTACATCCCCAACCCCAATTTTTTTATTTTATTTTTTTGCAGTACTGGGGATTGAACTCAGGGGCATTCTACCTCTGAGCTACACCCCCAGCCCTACTTTTTATTCTTTATTTTGAAACTGGGTCTCACTAAGTTGCAGAGTGCCTCACTAGGTCGCTGAGGCTGGCCTCGAACCCGGATCCTCCGGTCTCAGCCTCCCAAATGCTGGGACTACAAGTATGAGCCACCACGCCCGGCTCAATTTTTTTATTCTTTATTTGAAACAGGGTCTCACTAAGTTGCGGAGGGCCTCACTAGCTGAGGCTGGCCACCAACCCGGATCCTCCGGTCTCAGCCTCCCAAGTACTGGGATTACAAGCATGCACCACCATGCCGGGGCACACTATACTTTTAATTTTATTTTTTCTTTGTGTGGCACTGGGGATTGAACTCAGGGGCATTCTACCTCTGAGCTACACCCCCGGCCCTATTTTTTATTCTTTATTGGAAACAGGGTCTCACTAAGTTGTGGAATGCCTCACTAGGTAGCTGAGGTTGGCCTCGAACCCGAATCCTCTGGTCTCAGCCTCCCAAATGCTGGGATTACAAGTGTGCGTCACCGCACCACCACACCTGGCTCTTAAATTTCTTTTTAAACAAAGTCACTAATATTCATAAGGGCCCCTTGGACCAAGCAGTGCTGTTTGTGCTTTCTGACCTAGGATCCCATGAGACAATAAGGACCACTGAAAGAGACCTTAAACACAAGCCAGGGGCACTGTAAAGAATAGCATGTTTTGTAGCCGGGCGTGGTGGCGCACACTTGTAATCCCAGCATTCGGGAGGCTGAGACCAGAGGATCCGGGTTCGCGGCCAGCCTCAGCTACCTAGTGAGGCACTCCGCAACTTAGTGAGACTCAGTTTCAAAATAAAGAATAAAAAAAATAGGGCTGGGGGTGTAGCTCGGAGGTAGAATGCCTCTGAGTTCAATCCCCAGTACCAAAAAAAAAAAAAAGAATAGCATGTTTTGGAGGCAGGAAGTGTTAGGGACTAAGGGTAGGTAGGGGAGACCAGAGGAGGTTGGCTTTCCCAGTGCAGCAGATGTGGGAATCCCTGAAGCAGTCTCCATCTCCACTGCCTTGCCTGGCTCCCCTAACAGCTCTCCATTCATGTTGACTCAAGAAGCCTCCTCATCCACTTCATTCCATCTGAATCCAAGCTCCATTTGCCTTTCAGGAAACATGGAGCAGCATGACCTATCTGCTTTGGGCCACCTCCTGCCCCCGCCCCTCACCAATGAGCATGCGGTATTTGTGTGGGTGCCGAGCATCCTCAATCACAGGAATAATGTTGGTCCTCTTCTTGGCCAAGTTAATGAGGTCTCGGCCAGAGCGGTGGGAGAATTCAACTGCATAGACCAGACCATCCTAAAATAAATCCAATGATGACTAATCACTATACTTGTTCTCATCTATGGAATGTTTACCTTGGCTCATAAACTACACACAGCATCTCTTCAGACCCCCAAATCAAACCCAAACACTTAATGACTTGTCATCGTGTCCATATCACAAGTAAAAAAAAATAAAGCTAAACAATCCCCATTTGCTTGATCTGTGGGCCCAGGGAATGAAGCAAGTTAATCCCTCAAAACGCCTTGTCCAGTACAGATGCTGTCTGTAGCCGGGTGTCGTAGCATATCCCAGCACTTGGGAGGAAGATCATGGGTTTGAGACCAGCCTCAGCAACTTAGTGAAATCCTATTTCTTTTTATTTATTTATTTTTATTGCGGTACTGGGGATTGAACTCAGGGGCATTCTACCTCCGAGCTATACCCTCAGCCCTATTTTTTATTCTTTACTTTGAAACGGGTCTCACTAAGTTGCAGAGTGCCTCACTAGGTAGCTGAGGCTGGCCGTGAACCCGGATTCTCCGGTCTCAGCCTCCCAAATGCTGGGATTACAAGTGTGCGCCACCACGCCCGGCTGAAATCCTATTTCAAAATAAAAAAGAAAACAGGCCCGGAATGTAGCTCAGAAGTAGAATGCTCCTGGGTTCAATCCCCAGTACCTAAAAACAAATAAAAAACAAACCAGACAGCTAAAGCAAAGAGATGAAGTACCAGATCAAACAGCACTTGTTTTTTAGGGTTTTATTTTTTTATTAAACCTAGGGGTATCCTATATTCAAGCTACATCCCCAGCACTTTTTAAGTTTTTGTTTTTGAAACAGGGTCTCATACTTGGGAGGCCTAGACTGGCGGATCCAGGTTCGTGGCCAGCCTCAGCTACTTAGTGAGGCTTTCCACAACTAAGTGAGACTGTTTCAAAATAAAGAATAAAAAATAGGGTTGGAGCCGGGCGTGGTGGCGCACGCTTGTAATCCCAGCATTCGGGAGGCTGAGAACGGAGGATCCGGGTTCGTGGCCAGCCTCAGCTACCTAGTGAGGCACTCCGCAACTTAGTGAGACTCGCTTTCAAAATAAAGAATTAAAAAAATAGCTCGGAGGTAGAATGCCGCTGAGTTCAATCCCCAGTACCGCAAAAAAAAAAAGGGTTGGGAGTATAGCTCAGAGGTAGAATGACCCTGGGTTCCATCCCCAATACCACCAGAAGAGAGAAAAAAAAAAAAGGGTTTCACTATCACTAGGTTGCTGAGAGTCTTGCTACTTGCTGAAGCTGCCCTCAAACCTGCAATCTTTGTCTCAGCCTCCCAAGTACTGGGATACAGGCATGCACCACCATGCCTGGCTGTGAACAGCATTTGTAATCGGCTAGGCACTTAAGAGGGATTAAGTTGCTTCATTTTCACAACCCTATTCTCCAGAGTGTTAAACTGAGGCTCAGAAGGCTTTGGTAACTTGCTGCAAGCCATATCATCATTAAGTAAGTGCCTGTAAGAGGGTGGTGTTTTTAACCACCAAATCAAACAGCCTATATCATGTAAATGGCTGAGAGGCCATTAAGTGACATGCATAGGTACCAGCTACCTTCTACAATGGAAACTTACACAGCTGCACAAAGGTGCAGACCAAACTATGGTAACTACTAGTTCTTTCAAGGGAAACCAGAAGACCAGATTTTTTTTAGGGGCATACATTTTTCAAGGAGGCAACCAAACCAAAGAGTCTGGTATCTATGCTCCCAGTTCTGTGTCCTTCTAATACCGGTCAATCCATGCACACACTTCCCTCGAAGCCAAGAATCTAGGAGTGTGGCTGAATGAGACTCTCACTTCAAGCTGCTCCACTTACAATGGGCCACACAATGTGGAGATGCAGCCAGGCCCCACTTCGGGTCAGCAAAGGGGAGGTAGCCTTTCCCTCCAGCCCATCTCCCTAGCCATCTACTCACCGGGCCTACAATGTCAGAGACGTGGGAGACTGTGGTGCCTGAGGCTGCTCCGAGGTAGAGCACCTTGGCCCCTGGTTTGATGTGGATTTGGTCCACACCACCCAGGATCGCTGCTGCCAGCTTGGAGCGGAAAGGATTCCAGGCTCGGTATTCAATTTTGTCATCTCCTTCCTGGGCCAGGAGACAAGGGGATGGAAGTCAGTGCTTGACTCTTCTGCAAGACCCCATTACTCTTAGCTGTAGGGCCCCCAAAAGAAATGGGTGGTTCAGTCATGACACAGGAACTGAATGTGACCATAACAGATATAGCCCCTGCCTCCTCATGCTGCTGCTGACTTGATGAGAAGAGGCAGCAACAACCAGTAAACATGAAGAGTAACAGTAAGACCTGTGTGCTCAGTCCTCATTTCCAGTCTAGCTCCCACTTAACCTTCCCCCATACCAGGCTTTGTGGACACAACAGTGAACAAGACATAGATCCTGCACTTAGGAGAGTAAATATATACTGAAGTAATTAACTACATATAACCTGGCAGAGTAGATGGAGAGAAGATCAAGCCAGGGGAGATGTGAAGTATGAAGAACACTACAAAGAACAGGTGAAAATGAAAAAGAGTGGCCAGGAAGGAGACTTTGATCCTTCTGTCTCGGCCTCCCAAGTACTGGGATTATAGGTGTGAGCCGCCAGGCCCAGTGGGAAGGAGACTTCTGAGGCAGACTTGGGCGGGGGCAGAGGGTGCCGTTCAAGTTATCTGGTGAAGAGCACTCCCAGCAAAGGGAAAGCAAACACGAAGGCCCCCAGCAGCCCCTGGCTGGCCACAGGGAAAATGACACAGGAGGACAGGGCAAGAGCTGGGTGGCAAGTGCTGCTTCTGACAGAATGATGAGAGTTGGCCTTGTCAGAAAGACCAAGTGACACCCGACCAGAAATGCACATGATAAGGAGCTAGCCTCAAACGGAGCTGGGAGAGGGAAGAGCAAGGAGGCTATCGTGCCTGGGGGGCACTTAGTCAGGAGGACAGTGGAGGAGATGGTGCCAGTGAGTAGGGAGGGGGAGCCAGAATGTGCAGGGCCTCTGAGGCACCTTCACCTACAGGCACTAGGGAGTCTCAGAAGGTGTTTGAGGAGGGGAGGGCACAGTCTGATTTATGTAGTAAGATGATTCTCTGGGTGTCACATGTAGAAAACATAGCAGGGCCTGGGAGACCAGACTGTGGGTAACACCATCAGCTGGAGGCTGGTGGCTTGGACATGGGCCTAGGTCTCACCGAAATGGAAACTCTCTTCTCTCCATAAACGGATTCTCCAGGGACCAGATTCTTGGTGACAAGTGCATCTTCCTTTCCACGACAAATGAAGACACCTGGTAGGGGGAGCAGAGCAGGCCTGAAGACTTTGGCCAGCCTCACCCCACCCCTACCCACAGCCGGCCACCTGCCTTTTTCACTCACCCTCGTGCCGATGGGGCTCCACCATCACATTCTTCCCTGATTGGTTTCCTCTTTTTCCTCCCCGTCCACGACCCCGGTTGCCACCAGCCTGGAAGCCTCCACCTACAAGTAACAACTGCAGTAGGAGAGGGAGACCCACAATCTCTCCCCTCCCCACACCCCGGGAAGGTCCCCTTCAACCCCCTTGCCAACCTCACTTACCCCTTCCTCCTCCTCCACCTCCACCTCCTCCTCCTCCGCCTCCTCCACCTCTTCCTCCGCCTCGACCCCTGAAGCCTCCGCCTCGACCTCGGCCTCCACCAAAGCCTCCTCGGCCTCCGCCACGACCTCCTCGACCGCCTCGGTCACCGAAGCCCCCTCGGCCACCAAAGCCCCCCCCACGGGGACTGAAACCTGTGATAGAAACAAAAACAGGAATTAGGGCGGTGAAACTTAATAAGCTAAAGAGTCCTTACCTGGCAGTTTCACTCAGGTGGGAAACCAGAGGGGCGGGTGCCTGTGTGTGCCAGCTGTGTCCTGGCATGTTCACAACTGTAGGAAATGCAAGATGAACCCAAAGGCCCATCAGCAGGATGGACAAATGAAATGGAGACATACAATCAACAATGAAAATAACCTTCA
Organism: Graphiurus murinus; assembly: GCA_004027655.1. Taxonomy (NCBI): domain Eukaryota; kingdom Metazoa; phylum Chordata; class Mammalia; order Rodentia; family Gliridae; genus Graphiurus; species Graphiurus murinus. The sequence goes on along the minus strand of PVLC010045841.1, from coordinate 4,179 downwards.
GTTATACACTAGATAGACAAACTGTAGAATTATAACATTAAGTTAAAAAAAAAAAAAAAAAACCCAAGTTCTAGAAAATCACAACATTCTTATGAAGTTTAGCAACAACTAAAACTAATGCTAAACCAAGCCGGGCGTGGTGGCGCATACTTGTAATCCCAGCATCTGGGAGGCTGAGACAGAAGGATCCGGGTTCCCAGCCAGCCTCAGCAACTTAAGTGAGGCCCTCCGCAACTTAGTGAGACCCTGTTTCAAATTAAAGAATAAATAATAGGTCTAGGGGTGTAGCTCGGAGGTAGAATGTCCCTGGGTTCAAACCCCAGTACCCCCCCCCCAATCCCACTAATGCTAAACCATGTTTATTTTTATTTTTCAGAACTGGGGATTGAACCCAGGAGCATTCTACCTCTGAATCTCATTCCCAGCCCTATTGTTGTTTTTTTTTTTTTCTTTGAATTGGGGATTGAACTCAGAGGTATTCTACCTCCAAGCTACACCCTCTTTCTTTATTTATTTACGGTACTGGGGATTGAACTCAGAGGCATTCTACCTCCGAGCTATACCCCCAGCCCTATTTTTTATTCTTTACTTTGAAACCGAGTCTAAGTTGCGGAGTGCCTCACTAGGTAGCTGAGGCTGGCCTTGAACCCAGATCCTCCGGTCTCAGCCTCTCAAATGCTGGGATTACAAGCGTGCACCACCACGCCCGGCTTATTCTTTATTTTTAAACAGGGTCTCACTAAGTTGCAGAGGGCGAAGTAGCTGAGGCTGGCCTCGAACCTGCAATTCTCCTGTCTCAGCCTCCCAAGTACTGGGATTACAAGCATGTGTCACCATGCCCGGCTCTAAACCATGTTTATAAATAGTGTTTCCCCCTCCCAAAAAAGAAGTCAAGGAAGCAGGGCGTGATGGTGCACAACTGTAATCCTAGTACTCAGGAGGCTGAGACAGGAGGACCTCAGGTTCAAGGACAGCGTCAACAAGTAGTAAGACTTTCATCAATCTAGATACTCTGTTTGGGAGGCTGAGAGCGGAGGATCTGGGTTCCCGGCCAGCCTCAGCTACCCAGTGAGGCACTCCACAATTTAATGAGACCCTGTTTCAAAATAAAGAATAAAAAATAGGTCTGGGGGTGTAGCTCAGAGGTAGAATGCTCCTGAATTCAATCCCCAGTACCACAAAAAAAAAAAAAAAAAGTGCCAGGCATGGTGGCACACACCTATAACCCCAGGACTTGGGAGGCTGAGGATCAGATTTGTGGCCAGCCTGAGCAACTTAGTGAAGTCCTCTGAAATTTAGTAAGACCCTGTTTCAAAATAAAGAATAAAAAGGCCAGGAGTATAGCTTGGAGGTGGAATATCCCTAGGTTCAATCCTCAGTACCACAAAATAAATATAAATAAAAAATAGGGCTAGGGGGTGTAGGGTGGGGGTAGAATGCCCTGGGTTTAATATCCAGTACAAAAAAAGTCAAGGAAATGAATGATAAAGATGGAACACATGATTCTGGTTACTGATTGGGAAGGAGTTATTAATTATGGTGTTAGGTGGAATATAGAAATAGATGCAGGTTAATACTCTAGTTTTCTTTTTGCTATACTGGGGATTGAACTGAGGGGCATTCTACCTCTGGGCTACAACTCCAGCCCTGTTTCATTTTTTATTTCGAAACAGGGTATCACTAAGTTGCTGAGTGCTTCCTTAGGTTGCTGAAGTTGGCCTCAAACCTGAGATCCTTGTCTTAGTCTCCCAAATATTGGGAATACAGGCATGCGTCACCATGCCCAGCTTAATTTAACTTGCTATCTTTTTTTGTTTTTCACTTTTTAAATAGTTTAATTTTCAAAACTCCCAAACATGTCCAAGAGTTATTTACTTTTGATCTTTTACTCACTCTACAGCTTAACTTTCAACATAGCAGCTAATCTCTCTCTCTTATCCGGCCCTGGATTTGCTTTTTTTTTTTGGTACTAGGAATTGAGCACAGGGGCACTCCACTTTGAGCTACATTCTCAGCCCAATTTTATTTTTTATTTTGAAATAGTGTCTCCCGCTGGGCATGGTGGTGCACGTTTGTAATCCCAGTATTTGGGAGGCTGAGACAGGAGGATTGCAGGTTCGTGGCCAACCTCAGATACTTAGTGAGGCCCTCTGCAACTTAGTGAAACCCTGTTTCAAAAAAAAGAATAAAGCCGGGCGTGGTGGCGCTCGCTTGTAATCCCAGCATTCGGGAGGCTGAGACCGGAGGATCCGGGTTCGTGGCCAGCCTCAGCTACCTAGTGAGGCACTCCGCAACTTAGTGAGACTCGGTTTCAAAATAAAGAATAAAAAATAGGGCTGGGGGTATAGCTCGGGGGTAGAATGCCGCTGAGTTCAATCCCCAGTACCGGAAAAAAAATAAAAAGAATAAAAAATAGGGCTGGGGGATATAACTCAGAGGTAGAATGCCCCTGGGTTCAACCCCTAGTCCCACAAACACACACAAATAAAATAGTACTGCAAAAAAATTAAAAAAATAAAATGATTAACCATTATGCCAATACTTGGGAGGCTGAGACAGGAGGATCACAGGTTAGAGGCCAGCCTCAGCAACTTGAGAGGCCCTTCACCATTTATTGAGACCATTTCAAAACTTAAAAATAGGGCCGGTGGGGGAAGGATGTAGCTTAGAGGCCGAATGCCTCTGGATTCAATCCCTAGTACCATAAAGGGGGGGGGGGGTTGGGGGCATAACTAAAGTAAAATGATCAATCATGCCAGTGCTTGGAAGGCTAACACAGGAAGATTACAGGTTTGATGCCAGTCTCATCAAATTAGTGAGACCTTGTTTCAAAAATAAAAATAGGAGCCAAGTATGGTGGCACATGCTTGTAATCCCAGCATTTGGGAGGCTGAGACAGGAGGATCCAGGTTTGTGGCCAGCCTCACCTACCTAGTAAGGCACTCCGCAACATAGTGAGTGAGACCCTGTTTCAAAATAAAGAATAAAAATAGGGCTGGGGGTATAGCTCGTAGGTAAAATGCCCCTGAGTTCAATTCCCAGTACCACCACCAAAAAAAAAAAAAAAAAAAAAAAGACAGCCCTTGAACATTTGCTGTTCCCACTGTCTGACTCCTGCTGACAGTGGCCGGGCTCCCTCACTCCACTGCATCCCTGTCTCTGATCAAACATTACTAACTCACTACAGCAATTCTTTTTTTGTGGTACTGGGGATTGAATCCAGAGGCATTCTACTTTTGAGCTACAACCCCAACCTGATTTTATTTCTTATTTGGAAACAGGGTCTTACTAGGTTGATAAAGAATCTCACTTCTTGCTGAGGCTGTCCCTGAACCTGTGATCCTCCTGTCTCAACCTCCCAAGTACTGGAATTACAGATGTGTGCCACCACTCCTGGCTAAACATTACTAACTCAGAAGAGCCTTTCTGGCTATCCTACCCTTGCCCTGTTTTATTTCTCTTCGTATTGGCGGCCATGCCTATTATTATTATTATTATTATTATTATTATTATTATTATTATTTGCCATACTAGGGATTGAACTCAGAGGCATTCTACCTCCGAGTTATACCCCCAGCCCTATTCTTTATTTTGAAACAGGGTCTCACTAAGTTTCGGAGGGCCTCACTAGGTAGCTGAGGCCGGCCTCGAACCCAGATCCTCCAGTCTCAGCCTCCCAAATGCTGGGATTACAAGCCTGTGCCACCATGCCCGGCTATTAATTATTAATGCTTCCTCCTGTAAGAATCGAGCTCCAAATGCACAGGATGTAATTGTTTCAGTTATCACAGCACCCCAGAACCATGTACAACATCTGATGCAAAGTAGGGGCTCAATAAACATCAAATGAACAGCTGTCTGCTGATGACTATCCAGGGAATTATCTCAAGGAAAAAGCACCATCTCTTTCCATTTGGAAAGGTGATCACTACTGAGGTTCCTCAAAAGACCAGTAACAAAGCCGGGCGTGGTGGCACACACTTGTAATCCCAGCATTTGGGAGGCTGAGACCGGAGGATCCGGGTTCGCGGCCAGCCTCAGCTACCTAGTGAGGCACTCCGCAACTTAGTGAGACCCTGTTTCAAAATAAAGAATAAAAAAATAGGGCTGGGGGTATAGCTCGGAGGTAGAATGCCCCTGAGTTCAATCCCCAGTACCACAAAAAAAAAAAAAAAAAAA
>PVLC010045840.1:2500-11649 GCA_004027655.1 Graphiurus murinus | reverse complement strand
CCCTGGGTTCAACCCCTAGTATCTCTCTCCTCCCCCCTCCGCACACAAAGTGGCTCAACAAATCTTAGTGCCCTCCGCCCTCCCCCAACCCAACCTACTGTCATGTGTTGCAGGCTCCGGCTGGAAAAATGTCAAGTGTGGAAGTTGAAAACAGACAGGAACTTGAAAACTGAGGATGCCCTCACCCAGGCCCAGAGGCACCGCCGCCAGTGAGGGGCAGGCTGGAATTCAGGGGGGCCTTGGGGACCAGGCTGGGGTTGCTAGGCACGCAGGGATGAGAGCCCGAGGAGGTGGCCCGTTGCTAGGGAAGGAGGGAGGAGGTGGGGGAGCCACTGACACCCGTGGAGCCAGGGACGTCCCCATGGCAACCAGAGGCGCTGCAGTCTGGAGGAGAAGCTGGAGGAGGAGCCAGTGCTGGCTATGCTCCCAGAGGAGGCCTCCCACTCCGGCCTCGGTGCCCCCATCTGGCTGACCGCAGTGGGTTAGGTAATCTGGAGCATGGCCGAGACTTCAAGACCCCTCTGTGGCTCCCACATTCACATGTCTAAGATGCCACCTGGCCCAAGGCCACCCCCGCTTCATCCAGTTCCTGCCCAAGCTCTCGGTTCCTACCGCTTCCTCAGCCAGGACCCTTGCCCCTTGCCACCGCCAGATGCTCTTCGGCTCTGGGGGGCTCTGGCAAGCCTGCCCTCGTCCACCCTCACTGCTTCTTCCTTCCTGGGCTTCCCCGACCCCAAAGATCTGAGCCCTTCCTGCTCGCCTTAGGAACCAGCGCTAGACTTCATTGAGTCACTTCTAAGAGTCAGGCTCCACACAGGACACTTGATACGCTCAGGTCTTCCCAGTAAATTTCTGGGATCATATTGTGTATCCCTATTCTGTTTATTTGGGTCCTGAGGATTGAACCCAGGGGTGTCCTATCTCCTAACTACACCCCCAGCCCTTTTTAAATTTTTTAATTTTAAAACATGGTCTTGCTAAGTTGCTGAGGCTGGCCTCAAATCCAGGGTCCTCCTGTCTCAGCCTCCCAAGTACTAGGATTACAAGCGTGTACCACCACATCCAAGTATGAATTTCCATTTTACATATAAAACGACGCTCCAAGAGCTTCTACTATATGTGGCGGAGCCAGGTTTGGCACTTGGCTCTGTCTAGTTGCTGCCACCAGGGCTGGAGGAGTGGAGGGATCATTGTCCCAGCAGCACTTACTGAGTGATGGCTAACGCTACTGTGTGCCAGGCCCCAGGCATGATGCTTTACCTGGTCTCTCACGCCTTCACATTAACTCTGTAGGGATTATATGCTTGTCATTTGACACATGAGAAAACTAAGGCTTAGAGAGCTAAAATAATTTACCCTGTGGTCAAATGAAGGTAGGAACCCAAACCATCAAATTTGTGATGACCACGCTTTCTCCAGCTTAGCCTGACTGTATTCCTAAAGCACATACAGAGAGTTCCCTGGGATCCACGGGGGACAGAGCAGGCAATTGGGGTCCCTGTCCTTGGGGAGCACCCAGCCTGAGGTTGCTACAGACACAGATGCCCTAGCTGTAGCAAATCCATATGGAAATGTGAAGACGAGATAGACAGCCAGTGTGTGAAGGCGAGGGTCTAGAAGAGTCCAGCAGATTCTGAGAGCAGGATGGAAGAGGTGGAGGAGGGGGACTGGGATAATTTTCCCAAAGGAGATACCTTTCCAGGAAGCTCCAGAGGGGCGAGGAGGAGCAAAAGGTTCCTCTTTTCCAGTTCTTCCTCTTTGTGTTCTCCTGCCCCCGCCTGGCCGAGCCCCAGGAAGTGGGTGACCCCTAAGCTGGCTCAGTGCCTGGTTGGCACCAAAATAAACTTGCCTTCCCTCTCTTCCCCTCCCCTTGCCTCTGTCCCCTCTGTCCTGGCTTTAATTAGCAGCCCTGGGGATGAGTCACTTGGCAGCTGGGGAGGGAGACTGCGCAGAGCCCAGTGGAGCTTCGACTCCTGCCCCAAGCCTTAAGGGCAGTGGCTCCGTGTTCGTGCGTGTGGGTGGACGTCCCTGTATGGCAGGAGGCTCCATGGCAGTACGGCTGTGAAGAGTGCAGGGGCAACGTCGAATGCTGGCACGGGGCCACGCACGGCGGGGTGTCTGCGCCCAAGCCTATCTGGTGGTTGCTGCATTTATTCCTTTGTGACACTGAATGGCAGTGTGTGTGTGTGTGTGTGTGTGTGTGTGTGTGTGTGTGAGACCACACTGTGATTGTGGTGGCAAGTGTCAGGAAATGAGGGAGCTCTTGGGTGAACAAACACAAATGCCATATAATTGTAGCCACCCCTCCCAACATAAGAGTTCTTTAGGCGTTTTTGCTTATGCAAGACCTGCACTTATATTCCTAATTCTTGCTCGTCTTAGTCTGGGTACATTTTGTCGCAGGGAACAGAAGCCCACTCAAACTAGCTCAAGAAAAAAACGGGGGGGGGACTATTGTGAGGCTACATCTCATAGACTCTAAGAACAGTAAATGAAGTATAGCCAGACTTCTTGCCAACCGGAAGTGAGATGAGGAAGTCAAGGGCCAAGACTACTCTCTTGTTCTCTGTATCTCCTGGGCCGGGTCTCCTGCTTTCCGCCTCTCACAGCTTACCCAGTCCCTGCATTTCTTTTTCATTCATGCCTCGCTCTGGACTGGCCTCCCCTGTAGCCACACAACCTAACGTGACTGCCATCTTGGAAGCTTTGTGACCTTCCAGCTTAAGGGTCCACCCCTGGGGCAGCAGGGGCTGTAGCTGGGAGTAGATTCTCTTAGAAGCAGATGCGAGAGTAGACAGGCAAAGTACTCAGCACTTAGCCAGGGTGTGGTAGTGCACAAGTGTAATCCCAGTTACTCGAGAGGCTGAGACAGGAGAGCCAGACTATGTCTCAAAAATAAAAACTAAAAAGAGCTGGGGGATAGTTCAGTGGTAGAATGCCTCTGGGTCCAATCCCCAGTACTACCAAAAAATATTTATGCTGGGCATGGTGGTGCACACCTGCTATCCCAGTACTTAGGAGGCTGAGATAGGAGGATCACAGGTTTGAGGCTAGCTTTAGCAACTTAGTGAGTCCCTCAGCAACTTAACAAGACCCTGTTTCCATTTTTTTTTCTTACAAAGGGCTAGGAGGTATAGCTTGAAGGTAGAATGCCCTTGGGTTCAATCTTCAGTACCGCAAAAAAAAAAAAAAAAAAAAAAAAAAAAATAGGGCTGGGGGTATAGCTCGGAGGTAGAATGTCCCTGAGTTCAATCCCCAGTATTCTTTATTTTGAAACAGGGTCTCACTTACTAAGTTTCAGAGGGCCTCACTAAGTAGCTGAGACTGGCTGTGAACCTTCGATCCTCCTGTCTCAGCCTCCTAGTACTGGGATTACAAGCGTGTGCCACCATGCCTAGCCCCCCCCCCCTTTTGTGGTACTGTGGTACTGGGGATTGAACTCAGAGGCATTCTACCTTCAAGCAATACCCCAGCCCGATTTTATTTCTTATTTGGAAACAGGGTTTTACTAGGTTAATGAGAGTCTCACTACTTGCTGAGGCTGTCCTCAAACCAGTGATCCTCCTATCTCAGCCTCCCAAGTACTGAGATTACAAGTGTGCACCACCATGCCCGGCCTCCCAGCCCCTTTTTATTTCTCATTTATTTATTTGCTTTGATGTTGGGAGTGGAACCCAGAGCCTCGTGCATGCTAACCACACACTGCCAGCTGCGCTGCCTTCCCCTTATTCTATGCCCTAACCTTTTAAATACACAATGAATATTACCATCGCTACCAGTTTATGGTGATTTTCATAGCCTCTGAACAACCATCGTAATGCTGCTGAGTTCTTGGTTGCTTCCGGAATTTTTCTATTTTATTAGGGCAGTGACTGAATTTATAGTTATTTGTAGTATGTAATTACAAGCACATATTATCAATATTATCAGCTTGACGCTTGAGCTTACTTTTCCATTAATACAAACCCTGCAGTTTTTTACATTAATTATAGAGGGAATTAATGACCCCTTAGACAAGTTTTCACCTATGAGTAAAGAGTTAGGAACCAGCTGTGCCAGTAATGACTGGTCTCCAGACGCAAGGGCGATGCCCACGGTTCCGGCCTCAGCCCTGGCCTCTCATCCTGTGGCTGAGACTAGAGTCTCCCTGCCATCACCTTGGGGGCCTCCTGTTTCTGGCCTGACACCATAGTAGGTTCTATTGTTAGCCGGGTGCAGTGGCACACACTTGTAATCCCAGGACTTGGGAGGCCGAGACAGGAGGATTGTAGGTTTGAGGCCAGCACATGATAACATGGTGAGACCCTGTTTCAGAATAAAATAGGGTTGGAGGTATGGCTCAGAAGTAGAACACCCCGGGTTTGATCCCAAATGCTGCAAAAATTAATAGATGCTATTGTTATTTTTAATAAGAATGACTATTTTAGGCGGGCATGGTGCACATGCCTCTCATCCCAGTACTTGGGAAGTTGAGACAGGAGGATCACAGGTTCAAGGAAAGCCTCAGCAACTTAGCGAGGCCCTCAGAAACCTAGCAAGACCTTGTTTTAAAATAAAAAGTAAAAAGGACTGGGGTGTAGCTTGGGGATAGAACGCTCCTGGGTTCAATTCTCAATGCCTGGAGAGAAAAAAAGAAAAGAAAAAGCCTTTCTATTATTATTGTTAAAGCCATCTTCTGTACACAAATAGTAAACTGAAGTGGAGAAATTGTCTTCGGCTCAGGGAAGAGTCTCCTTCAACTCTTCCTCCTCCTTTGTTTTTATTGTTCCAAATATTAATCACTACTTTGATTCAGAAAATGTCTACTATATTTCAGATCTGTTAGGGAGTACTTGACACTCGTGGTATTTAGTTCTTGTGGCCACCCTGCCAAGTAGGGGCAATTGACAGGTGAAGAAATGGATACTTAGAGAGGTAAAGTGACTTTCCGGTATTCATCCACTCCCTTCCTTCCTTCCTTCCTTCCTTCCTTCCTTCCTTCCTTCCTTCCTTCCTTCCTTCCTTCCTCCCTTCCTCCGTCCCTCCCTCCCTCCCTCCCTCCCTTTCTCCCTTTATTCAGGGACAATTTATTGAGTCCCTGCAAAGCACCAGGTAGTGTGATGTGGTGAACACAGCAATGGGCCCACTCTGATGGAACTCACTGTCTGGTCAGGAAAAGATGACCCTCAGTTATAGGGGAAGTGTAGGGTGCCAGGGTACAACGCAGAAGTATGCCCAGCCCAGCTTGAGGGTCAGGGCATCCCCAAGCTCAGACTTGGAGGATGCACAGAAGTTAGCCAGGGGAAGGGGGGTAGGGCAGGGTGAAATGGTCAGTGTTGCAGGCCACCACTGTGGAGGGGCGTCCGGCGCCTGCATCTGTGCAGAACAAAAGCTGTATGTGCAATGAGGTGGGGCTGTCATGAGAAAAGGTCTGGAAAGAGGGCAGGAGGTACATTGGAAGGCTGGACCTGGGCCCCAGCAGGTTGCAGCGGCAGCTCCCATGCTTCCTGGGCTCCTGGACAGTAGGCTTGCCTGGCCCCAGGGCGCCTCCTGGCTGGGCTGGTCCATCAGCAAAGCAGTCCAATGACCACAGCGCCCTCTAGTGTCCAACTGCCCACCCTGCGTCCTCCACTTCTGTGCACTGTCTCCTACCAGTGTGTGTAACCAGGTGCCCTGTGCTTGGGTGCCAGGGACAATGGGATGAACAAGACACTGCCCCTGTCCTCGCAGATCTTCTGGCCAAGATGAGGCAATAAGCATGTGAACACAGTATCCAGAGAAGAGCAGGGTAGAAAGACACTAGAGGTGTGACCCACCCTGCCTGGGTGGGATGCAGGCAGGTTCCCAGAGGATACAACCTCTAACGACTTTGAAGAACAAAGGGGAGCTGCCCAGGCAAGGAGGTGGCTGTGGGGGACCAGAGAGACCCTCAAGTGAAGGTGAGGCCTAGGGCGGCAGCATCTAGCTGAGGTCTGGCTGGGTGCAGGTTGAAGATGAGGGAAGGCTGACGCCACCTGGAGATGAGAAACAAGGTTCTAGGACACCAGCCACTAGCATGTTCACTAGGTGCTTAGCACAGGGGATCCTATAAGATGCCTCCCTACCCTTTGGGATCACGAATTCATCTGAGGATCTGAGACAAGGTAGAAACTAAGCCAGGCACAGTGGCACATGCCTATAATCCCAATACTTGGGAGGCTGACATAGGAGGATCACAGATTAGAGGCTAGCTTCGGCAACTTAGTGAATCCCACAGCCTCTTAGTAAGACCCTGTTTCGAAATAAAATATATAAAGGGAGCCTGGTGCAGTGGTGCACACCTGTAATCCCAGTACTTGAGAGGCCGAGACAGGAAGAGCGCAGTTTCAAGGCTAGCCTCAGAAATTTAGCGAGGCCCTCAGCAACTTAACGAGACTCTGTTTCAAGATAAAAATAATTACATAAAATACGGCTGGGAGTATAGCCCTGAGGTCAATATTTTTCATACAACTTCAGGGTCTTCAGAGATACCCCTTCTCATGCCTATACCCGAACCAAGGCATAAAGTCAAGATAAGGATCCTTCTGATGGCCTCCAAGACTCAGCATGATGGGGCTCCACCTGCATCCCCAGACTTACCTCTGTTCCCTTTGCTTTTTTTTTCTTTTTTTCAGAACTAGGGATTGAATCTAGGGGCATTCTACCTCTGATACACCCCTAGTCCTACTTTTTACTCTTTATTTTGAAACTGGGTCTCACTAAGTTGCGGAGGGCCTCACTAAGTAGCTGAGGCTGGTGGCAAACCTGCAATCCTGTCTCAGCCTCCCAAGTACTGGGATTACAAGCGTGCACACCATGCCTGGCTCCCTTTGCATTTTCTACTGAGTCACCAGGGCCTCTCTGCAGCTCCTAGAAGTGGTCCTCTCCGCTGCCTACAATGATCTCCCCTTGCTGGCTCCACTGTGGCTCAGTTTCATTCTAGTAGCTGCTGAATGTCTGGCTCCTCTCCCTGGGATGTGAGCTCCAGGAAAGCAGGACATCGCCTCCCCCTGGTCACTGCTGTCTCCAGCTCCGGGCACAGCCTGGGCTGTGGGGTCTGTTGACTGAAGGGAGCGAAGCTCGCAGCAGTACCTGCAGCGAGATCAAGCCCCTCGCCGGTAACTCCTTCCTCCCTTCCACCCCTGGTAGTCGTCCCATGTGTCTACTCAACATGCTCAGATGTGTCTGACTTCTAAAAGTGGCTCCAGGTTAAGGGGTATTTTCCTCAAATTCTTTCCGCATCCCATGGGTATCCTTATCTCCCTGGGAAAAGGGTCAGACTCGCTCTTGCAAGCTGAGATTCTTTTTTTTTTTTTTTTTTTTGCGGTACTGGGGATTGAACTCAGGGACATTCTACCTCCGAGCTACACCCCCAGCCCTATTTTTTATTCTTTATTTTGAAACCGAGTCTCACTAAGTTGCGGAGTGCCTCACTAGGTATCTGAGGCTGGCCGCGAACCCAGATCCTCCGGTCTCAGCCTCCCGAATGCTGGGATTACAAGCCTGGGCCACCACGCCCGGCTGAGACTCTTTCATCATGTGCATGCTGGCTCTCACTGAATCCTCACAAGATGGTGTGCGGGGGGCGGGGGGGAATTTGCACTCCTCTTCTACAGAAGAACACGCTGAGCCTGAGAGGGATACCCAGCTAAAAAGTTATAGAACTAGGATTTGTACTCAGCTCTCCCAGGCACCAAAGTGGAGAGTCTTTACCTCACCAGAGAGGGGAAGGGGCTTGTCTGAGGTCACACAGCATCAGCCTTAGAGCCAGGACTAGAATTTGCACAAAGCAGGAGCAGAGACCAGATCCCCAAGGGCAAGGGCTTTCAGTAGGCCCCACAGATGCCAACCTCCTGGTGGTCCGGAGGGCCGCTCTCTCTTGGCAGCTTTGGTTTTCTTGAGAGGAACCAGCTGCCCCGGCAGGGAGGCAGGAAGGCTGGCCTGTCCCCTGTCAGCTCCTATTCCTTCTAGATCACTGGCCCCCTGGCCCCTCCCAGGGCCGCCTTCTGCTCAGAACAGCCAGGGGCCTGGGCTCTGGGGCCGTGAAAGGATAGGAGAGCTCTGAGCCGGACCTGTGTTCCTCTTCAGTCGCCCCGCATTCTTCAGACCCTAACCATTCCCTCCCTCCTCCGTGCCACCTGTGTGGAAGACAGAGAGGTTACCATGGCGCGCGGGCAGGGAGTGAACCAGATCCTAGTCTGACTCACTGTGGGAACTTTAGTGAGATTGTGCTTCCCCTCCGGGCCTCGGCTGCTCCATATCAATCAGGCTGGGCAGCCTCCTAGGAACACCAGCCTCACAGTTATGAGTGGTGTGTCTTTTGATTTGTGCTTTCCTCTTCAGGGAGCATTGTCTCAGTCAGTCTAGAAAACAACATGGAAGCCAGGCACGGTGGTATAGCTGGTAACCCTAGTACTTGGGAGGCTGAAACAAGAGGATTGCAGGTTCGAGGCCAGCCTCAGCAACTTAAGCAGGACTCTCAGCAACCTAGTGGGATCCTATTTCCAAACAAAAAATAAAAAGGTCTGGGGGTGTAGCTTAGTGGTAGAATGCCCCTGGGTTTATCCCTGAGTACAGACAAACAAACAAAAAAACAAGGAAAGCTGGGCACAGTGGTGGACACCTGTAATCCTGTTGCTTGGGAGGCTAAGACAGGAGGATAGGAGAATGGCAGGTTCGAAATCAGCTTTAGCAATTTGGCGAGATCCTATTTCCAAATAATTTTTTTTTAAAGGGCTGGGGGAGCCAGGCCTAGTGGCACACGCTTATAATCCCAGTACTTGGGAGGCTGAGACAGGAGGATTGCAGGTTGAAGGACAGTCTCAGAAACTTAGCAAGGCCCTTAGCAACTTAGTGAGACCCTGTTTCAAAATAAAAAAGAAAATAGGAGTGTAGCTCAAAAGTAAAACACCACTGGATTCAATCCCTGATCTCTCTCTCTCTCTCTGTCTCTGTCTCTCTCACACACACATACACACACACACACACACACACACACACACACACATATACAGCTAGGGGGTAGCCAGGTGTGGTGTGGTGCATGCCTGTAATCCCAGTACTTGGGAGGTTGAGACAGGAGGATCACAGGTTAAAGGACAGCCTCTCTCTCTCTCTCTGTCTCTGTCTCTGTCTGTCTCTCTGTCTCTCTC
>PVLC010045839.1:0-11404 GCA_004027655.1 Graphiurus murinus | reverse complement strand
TTGCGGTACTGGGGATTGAACTCAGGGGCATTCTACCTCCGAGCTATACCCCCAGCCCTATTTTTTATTCTTTATTTTTTGAAACCGAGTCTCACTAAGTTGCGGAGTGCCTCACTAAGTAGCTGAGGCTGGCCGCGAACCCGGATCCTCCGGTCTCAGCCTCCCGAATGCTGGGATTACAAGCGTGCGCCACCACGCCCGGCTTAGGTACCATCTATTTTTAAAAGGTTAATCCTTCTTAAAATAGGTAAAAACCTCGATATGAACATAAGCTAACCAATAACAATACCTAGATTCCTGAGTATAACTACCACAAACTAAACAGCAGAAACTATAAGAAGCAGAATGGTTGGAACATACAAACTAAGAATTTATATACAGAAAAAAAAATGAACTTAGAAGAAAATATTAGTAATGCAAAGGGCAAGAAGTCATAAAAAATAGGTTAGAAATACTATGTAAGGAACTTCCACCTATATTAATGCAAGGTTAAATAATTATGAAACAACCCTCCTGCTGAAGGCAACTGAAATAGTTAAATGGAAAACATCAACGAACTAACGAAATATTTATCTAGGAAAGGGCTTAAATGTAGACAGATAAAATATAAATTCCTAGGTTTCATTCCTAACAAGTCTGGGGTAGGGTTAATTAATTGCATTTTAAATAAAATAGCATACTCAGTTGATTTTGACTGCAAGTAGTCAACCCAATCAGACTTTAAGAAACATTACCTTAGTAATTTATTTGCTTATTTTTATTTTGAGACATGGTCTCACTAAATAGCCCAGGCAGATCTCTAACTTGCTATCTTCTTGATGCTTATTATGCCTTCTTCTATACTAATATCCCCCAAAACATGGGTGATGTGGTTAGCAGTTAGTGGCAGCAACAATAAACATTCATAAATTTCATATAGTGTTGAGCAACATGTGTCCTCAAGGTCATTCCCAGTTCTAATAATCACAACAATGGTAGGGTCAGGAAAATTGTATCAGCTAAATAGCTCTAAAGGATGGTAATATTATGATTCATTAAAAGAAAAGAGCATGATGTAGGAAGGCAAAAGAAATTTTATAATATTCAAGGGGAGAAAAGAGAGAAAGCAGAGAAAGAGAAAGAGAGAAATACATTAAGTGTAGGCCATAAAGAAGAAAGAAAGAGAAAAAGAAATAGGTAGACACAACAGAACAGAGAAAGAACAAGAAAGAAAGATTAAGAGATTTCATCTATTAGAGGAAAAGAAGAACGGGATGAGTAACAAGGAAGGCAAAGACAAACCACAAAACCAACAGATCCTAACAAAACCACTAATCCTCAAATAAGAAAAGAATAACACAAAGAAAATGTACATGAAGAAGAAGAATTAAGAAACCAATATGTATAGAGATGTATCTACATGAGTCAATCAGCAAGTACAACAGCAAACAAACAAAATAATACAAAAAGATTTTTAAAAAAGTTTTAAAATGACATAAAATATTACATTGTCATCTTTGTTGAGATGGGCAAGTCTGTGGGTAAGAGTAGATAATCATATGCTATATTAGCTTATTTTTATTTCTTCTTGGATTGTGGCTCTCTTAGAGAGGTAGCATCTACTGGCTAAGAAAATGGGTGTACTCAGTTCAGGGTCAGAGCAGGAGTCTAAAAGGGGAATTCTGATAGCTGGGGTCTAGTTTGGATCAGAACTTTGGAGCTTTACCGAATGCTTTCTGCCCTGGAGAGAAAACCAAAGCACACTTAATGCAGGAACTACTTCTTTTCAATATAGTACTTGAAATTCTTGCCAGGGCAATAAGGAAAAAGAAAGAAATTAAAGGAATATGAACAGGGAAAGAAGAAGTAAAATTATCTCTATTTGCAGATAACATGATCCTATGCTTAGAAGATCCAAAAACCTCAACCAGAAGACTTTAGAGCTGATAAACAGATTCAGATACAAAATCAACTTACAAAAATCAATAGCTTTTCTATATACTGACCATGAATCCACTGAAAAAGAAATGTAAAAACAATTCTATTCACAATAGTCTCAACTCAAAAAGAATAAAACACTTAGGTATAAATCTAACCAAGTAAGTAAAAGACCTCTACAATGAAAATTATAGAGAACTTTAGAAAGAAATTGAAGACCTTAGAAGATGGAAAGACCTCCTATGTTCTTGGATAGGGAAAATAAACGTCATCAAAATAGTCATATTAGAGCCAGGCGTGGTGGCGCACACTTGTAATCCCAGCATTTGGGAGGCTGAGACCGGAGGATCCGGGTTCGCGGCCAGCCTCAGCTACTTAGTGAGGCACTCTGACACTTAGTGAGACTCTGTTTCAAAATAAAGAATAAAAAATAGGGCTGGAGGTATAGGTTGGAGGTAGAATGCCCCTGAGTTCAATCCCCAGTACCGAAAAAAAAAAAAAAAATAGTCATACTACCTAAAGTGATCTACAAAGTCAATGCAATCCCTATTAAAATGCCAATGATATTTTTCACAGAACTAGAAAAAGTCCTAAGATTCATATGGAAGAACAAAAGACACAGAATAGCCAAAGCAATTCTGAGCAATAAGAACCATGCTGGAGACATTACAATACCTGATTTCAAATTATACTACAGAGCTAAAGTAACAAAAACAGTATAGTATTGGCACAAAAATAGACACACAAACCAATGGAGTAGAAAACACAGAAATAAATCTGTACACATATAGCTAGTTGGTTTTTGAGAAAGGAGCCAGAAACATATGCTGGAGAAAAGACAGCCTCTTCAACAATTGGTGCCGGGAAGACTGGATATCCGTATGTAGAAGATTGAATTTAGATCCTTATCTCTCATCCTACACAAAGGATAACTCAAGATGGACCAAAAAAAAAAAAATTAGAAATTAGACCAGAAACTAGATTACTAGAAGAAACCATAGGGCCAACTCTTCAACATAATAGGCACTGGTAGAGACTTTCTCAATAAGAACACCAAAGCTCAGGAAATAAAACTGAGAATTGACAAATGGGATGGCATTATATTAAAAAGCTTCTAAGCAGCAAAAGGAAACAACCAAGAGCCTAAACAGAGAGGCTACAAAATGGGAGAAAATAATTGATACCTACTCCTCTAATAGAGAATGAATATCTAGAATATATTAAGAACTCAAAAAAACACTAAAAAATTTTTTTAAATGGGCAATAGAACTGAATAGATATATCTCAAAAGAAAAAATACAACTGGCCAATAACTATATGAAAAAAATGTTTAACATCACTAACAAATCAATACTCCATTGAGATTCCACCAAACTCCAGTTAAGACTAGCAATTATCAAGAATGCAAACTATAGCAAATGCTCATTAGGATGTAGGCAAATATGGGAATTAATATCAGGGGCAATCTACCTCCAAGATACACCTCCAGCCCTATTTTATTTTTTATTTGGAAACAAGGTCTCACGAAGATGCTGAGAGTCTAAGTTGCTGAGGCAGCTTTTAATATATGACCTTCCTGTCTTAGCCTTCCAAGTACTGGGATTATAGGCATGAACCACTATACCCAGATGAAATATGAACTTCTATACACTGTTGGTGGAATTTTAAATTAGTAAAATCACTGTGGACATCAGTTTGGAGGTTCCTCAAAAAAACTAGTAATGAAACTACCATATAACCCAGCTATACCACTCCTCAGTATCTTTCCTAAAAAACTAAAGTCAGAATACTATAGTGATACATACATACCCATGTTTATGGCAGCACAATTCATAACAGCCAAATTATGGAACCAACAGATAAATGGATAAAGAAAATGTGGTATATACACACAATGGAATTAAACTCAACCATAAAGAATAAAAATTATGTCATTTGTAGGAAAATGGATAAAACTGGAGAGTAATATGCTAAGAAGGATCAGCCACAGAAAGTTAAGGGGGCAATATTTCTCTCATATGTGGAAGCTAGAGAGAAAATAAGAAACACCAGCGACTTTAAATAATGAAGAGAGAGATTTGTTGAGTAGCTGAAGGAGGTTAGGGGAGAGACTTAGGGAGGGGAAGAAGGAGGACTGAAGAAGGAAACAGTTCAAACACTACTATGGCAATATGTGGTATATTACAACCAATTTCTAACTCATGTGGGGAGGAAGTGAGGAGGAATGGGGTGGGATGTGAAGGAAAACACATAAAGAAATGTGGGCATATATGTTATTAACACATTGGACCTCACGATGATGCATAATTGCAATGGACTAGTAAAATAATTTTAAAAAAAATTTTCTATACCTTCCACTTTTATATAGTAAAGTACCTTTTCATACAAGGATTAATTAGAATTAATAATAGGATTAATTAATAATGATTAATTTGGGTGTTTTCCTCCATATTCTTCTAATCATGAGTGCTAAAAACTATGAAACATTTTTCCTCTTTTCTATTATACTCTAAATAGAATTAATCAAAAAGAGAGAGAAGGAAAAAGTAGTTCAAGACACTCTTTCCAAAAATATAACATCTTGGATACTGAATATTTTAAGCTAAAGAAATATGACAAAAATGCACAAGAACTTTCTAATCTTCCCATGAAGCAGGTTATAAAACCTACATGCGAGGCACCCTCTCTATATTGGAGGAAAACAGCATCCTTATCTCCAAAGACAAAAGACACAAAGAAATCTGAATGTATAAGCCTTGCTAAGCTTTCCCTAATTTATTACACTTAGCTCATATCCCCTTTATCCTATTATATCTCTCCATAACTTTTCACTATTCATCAACCTTAGCAAAAAAATATTCAGATTTAACCATTTCTTTGGGTTATCATTTCATTAGAGTAATTCCAATGTCATATGAAACTTACATTAGATAAATTTGTATGCTTTCACTTTTTTAATCTGTCATTACAGGGGCCCTAACCAATGAACCTACAATGGGCAGAAGGAAAAGATATTTTTCTTGCCCTACAGGAACCTAAGTAACCATCCAGATAATTTAAGAACTGGCAAAAAGAAACCTATAACAGTTACAAAAGGTCTAAAGCAACCAAAAGATTCCAACATTTCAAATGCTCTGCTAAAAGTCACCAGAATAAGTGAAGACAAACTCTGTGTCTGTCAAAGAGATGCTCTATAGTTTCATAAATGGGTAGGACTCATGTAACTTTATCATACCTTACAGCTAATAATGACAATACACTGTTCATAATAGAGATCTGATTTAGTTTTACCATCATCTAAATTTTAATACAACAGATTTTTAATTAAGCCTCAAGTGAGTAATTGTTAAATTTACTAACAGTTGTAGGAAAATTACCTGTTGGTTTGAAATTAACACCTTCATCCATCTTTATCAAGTCCAGAGATGATAAATCATTCAGATTCTTCAAACATAATTCTGTTTGATTATAGACAACAGGTTTTAATTTTAGCAAACTAACCAAGAAAGGTAAAATAGAATTTATTATTAAGTATGTTATAGTTGTGTTATATTGTTCTGGGAAGAACCATAGTCCCTACCTAAGTGGTAAGAAAAAATTTTTTAAAAAGCCAAAAATATGCTAAAAAGATTTTCTAATAGTAATAATAATGCAAATAATAAAACAATATTCAACAAGCGATAAAATAACATTTACCAGTAGAGCATTTGAAATTATTTGCATGTATTACTTTACTTAATCCTTAAAATAACACAAGATAGACATCAATACTATTTCCATATATAGGATAAGGGACTAAAGAATAGAAGCTAAATAACTTGTCCCAGGTCTAAGTAACGGCTTTGCTTTCTGTCTTCTGTTATGGCAGGCTTTTTTTTTCTTTAAGCTTCTATCAAAGATATTATAGAATCAAATAGTTGTAAAAAGTGTTCTACAACCCACCAGTCCTTCCCCTCCTCCTCATTTGCCACCAAAAAGGGTTCTAAAACCCACCAGTCCTTCCCCTCCTCCTCATTTGCCACCTTCTTGAGGCAACCACTTAGATCTGTTTTACCTGATGCTTTTAGTATTTATTTTCTTTTCTGTCCATATGCCTCTACTGCTAGCTAAAAGGACACTCTGAACAGGAGTTAGTTAATTTCCCTAACTGATAAGGATTACTAGACTACTACTAACTATATTCTGTTGCTTACAATTCTCATTCTACCTCTTGCTACAGAAGTGAGGTGGTTTAGAGCAGAGTGAATACCATTGTTGCATCTTAAATAAAGTGCACAAAAAAAGCCCTAAGGTATAGGGGCTGAAGAAATGCATTTTAAAATAAAACCTATGATAAAATGAAAAAAATTTCTTAGAAGTTAAGGCTCTTTGGAAAATGCTTTGTTTAAGCAACATTGCTTAGGCAGCTTGATAGTTAAGTGTTTGCTAATTAGGCTTTTAAAGTCTTTTCTAATTTTCTTAGTTATCTAGTGTAAGTCAGTTAATCAGTTAAGGAAGAATGCTTACTATACTTTATGCTGAGCATTACTCTAAGCTCTAGGTTTACAGCAATGGACCATACAAGGTTCCTCTTCTATAGAACTTTACTGAAGAAAACAATCAATATACAAATAAATAATAATAAAGTTCCAGGTATTGAAAGGTACTATGAAGAAAAATAAAGCCAAAGAAGATGCTAAAGAACAATGGAGTAGAGGGTTTTTCTTTTTCGGCTTTTAACTAAAACTTATATAAATACATATGTAGCATATGTATTTCTGACATATGTTACATAGTTTTTTTTTTTTTTGCGGTACTGGGGATTGAACTCAGGGGCATTCTACCTCCGAGCTACACCCCCAGCCCCATTTTTTATTCTTTATTTTGAAACAGAGTCTCACTAAGTTGCAGAGTGCCTCACTAGGTAGCTGAGGCTGGCCGCGAACCGGGATCCTCCAGTCTCAGCCCCCCGAATGCTGGGATTACAAGTGTGAGCCACCACACCGGCATGTTACATAGTTTTTGATAAAAGGATATAATTACCCTTATTTCTACATAAACGTCTCCATCTTTTCCAAGCACAAAGAAAACAACAACATGGAAAACGTTGTGTATTCCTTTCAGTGAAGGCATATTTAAATAAGAGAGTATAGGAAGACCTCTTGGAGGAGTTGATGTTTGAAAAAAAACCTGCATGAAATCAAAGTGCAAACTATGTAATATATTCAAGTAGTCCAAGATAGGAATAGAAAGTGCAACGGACCTGACTGGGAATGAGTTTGGTATGTTTAAATAACAGCAAGAAGGCCAGTTTGGAGAGAGCAGAATAAAGGGAAAAGTGACAAAAGGTAAAGTCAGAGAAATAGGCAGGGAAATACCAAGTAGGATTTTGTAGGCTCTGGTAAAAGTTTGCATTTGGAATGATGATGTAGTTACTAGAGAAGAGTAAGCAAGAAGGCACAATTTAGGAAACAGTATATATTATACTAAGGTCATAGTATATATTATGCTAAGGTCCCTTTCTGAGAGATTTAAGGCAAACTTCCAAGGATGTTAAGGCTCAGAAAACACCATCCCAAAAGCACTTTGAACTGAAAGAGATTACGAAGGCCTCTTTTTTTTTTCTCTCTAGCTTGCATAGATGAGAGAGAACATATGGCCCTTGACTTCCTGAGTCTGATTTATTTTGCTTAACATGATGCTTTAGTAAGAATATTTATTTTATTTATTTATGGTACTGGGAATTGAACCCAGGGCCATTTTGCCTCTGAGCAACACCCCCAGATTTATTCTATTTTTTATTTTGAAATGAGAATGAATTTTTGACTCATTCTTTCCTTTTCTTTTTCCTCCATCTATCCTATCTTCTATTATTTTTACTACTTTTATCTTATTTTAATATTTTTATCTTTTATTATATGTTAATAGGATTTTTCTCTCCTCCTCTATTGTCTCATCTTTCCCTTTTAATTAATTTTACTTTTTATTAATCTTTAACTTTTTAGTTTATTCTATAATATTTTCCCCTTTCTTCTTCTATAGCTCTTGGTATTGTAGTTATTGTGGTTTCTAATTGATTATTACTATATTTCTATATCTGGTTTGTTTTTAGGTTGTGGGTGTTACTGGTAATTGTTTTCTTTCTTCTGAGTGAAGCAGGGGATGAAACTTAACACCAAGCTACACTCAGAGCACAGCTGAAAGGAATTGTATTTTACTCCAGCCACAACCTAGTCATGCTTGTACATTGGTGGATACTTCAACTTTAAGAATGAAGGAGATAAAAGCACCCAGCTGATGACCCACCCTCTAGTAGACACTGCTAGGGAGGGGGCCCAAAGTCCTGCTCCTGGGCACTCACTCCCATAGCAACAGCAGAAACAAATAATACAACTGTTGTGGATGCTGAAACTATGAAGGATCTCAGCAAAGGTCACTCCCATAACCTTGCAGACAGTACACTGTAGACAAGACTGGAGGAGTAGCCACAGAGTGTACCCCATAAACCATGTTACCTACAGCACACCTACCTAACTACCAGAAGGACTCCACTCTTGTGAGATCTACAGAAGAAGTGTCCCTCACACTCCAACATAGTATGTCAAAATTCACCAATCATAGCCAGAGAAGCCATAAAGAACTATAAAACTTTGTTCATTTGAAATGACATGCAACGCCAGACAATAAACTTATAGACCAGGGCACATTGTTAAGAAAAGACAATTCCCTAAGAGTGAAGGGGATATACATCCCAACAGAAGGACAAATCTCAATATAGAAATATAAGAAACATGAAAAATAGGCAACATGACCCCTTCAAAAGTTCACAACTCTCCAGTAACTAATTCCAAAGATACTGAAGTGGATGAAATGCTGGACAGAGAATCGAAGAGTATGCTTAAAATGATCAAATAAAAGACACAAATAAACAGCTGAATGAATTAAGGAAGACAATTCAAGATATGAAAGACCAATTTAATAGAGATTCAGGTTCTGAAATAGAACCAAACAGAAACCTTGGAAATAAAAAACTCAGTTGTAGCCTCACCAATAAAGTAGATCAAGTGGAAGAAAAAAAATCAGGTTTGAAAACAAGGTTGATGAATTACCACATTTAGATAGTAATTAAAAAACTATCCATTCCAAATTTAGATAGTAATTAAAAAACTAAGAATGAACAAAGCATATAAGACCTATGAGAAGGGCTAGGGATGTAGCTCGGAGGTACAATGCCCCTTAGTACAATCCCTATACCACTACCAAAGTAGAGGGGGAAAAAAAAAAAAGAATACAGAGATCAATGAAACAAAGAGCTGGTTCTTTGAAAAGATAAACAAAATGGCCAACTCTTAGCCAAACTAAAAACAATAACAAAAAAGACTCAAATAAATAAACCTTAGAGACAAAAGGGAATATTACAACAGATACCACTGAAATTCATATGCTCATTAGGGACTATTTTGAAAAATTATATTCCAATAAAATGGAAACTCTAGAAGAAATGGACAAATTTCTAGATACATATGACCTATCAAAATTAACCAAGAGTATATTAAAAACCTAAGCAAATCAGTAATAAGCAATGAGCTTAAAATAGTAATAAAGTCTCCCAACAAAAAGAATCCTAGAACTGAACAAATTCATTGACTTTTAAAGAAGAATTGACACCAATGCTTTTCAAACTATTCCATAAAATAGAAAGGAACCCTTCCAAATTCACTCTACAAAATTAGTATTACCCTGCTACCAAAACCTGAAACGGATACAACAACAAAAACTATCCATTCCCAAATTTATTGGCTTACCACCCCATTTCCAGAAAAAATAATTGCTCAACACTGCCCACCCCACCCCTGTGCTTCCACTGCCCTCTTGTTTTTATTCAATGCCCCCCTGGATCATTCCAGTGTACAACATGGGGCAGTTTCACTAACTTTGGATATCTATGCAGACCAGTATCTTTGATGAATACAGATGCAAAAATTCTCAATAAAATATTTACAAATCAAATTCAACATCACATTAAAAAGATCATACATCATGACCACGCTGGTTTTATTCCATGGATGGAAGCATAGTTCAACATGCTCAAATCAATGAATGTAATACAGCATATAAATAGAATCATGAACAAAAATCCCATGATCATCTGAACAGATGCAGAAAAAGTCTTTGATAAAGTTCAACAGTCCTCTGTAATTAAAAGATGTGAAGAAACTTGGTATACAAAGATTATACCTCAACATAATAAAAGCTATATATATATAACACAAAACTAACATACTAAATAGGAAAAAACTAAAAGCATTTTCTCTAAAATAGAAAGGAGACAAGGTTGCCTATTTTCATCTCTCATATTGAATATAGTATTTGAAATTTTAGCCATTGAGGCCAGAAAATGAAATAAAAGACATTCAAATAGATAAGGAAGAAGTCAATTTATCCCTGTTTGCAGATGATATGATTATATATTTAGAAGACCCTAAAGATTCCACAAAAAGATGATTAGAACTGATAAATAAATTCAGCAAAGCATCAGGATACAAAATCAACTTGTAAACATTACTAGTTTCTGTATACAACAAATAAATTTTTTTTTTTTTTTTTGCGGTACTGGGGATTGAACTCCGGGGCATCCTACCTCCGAGCTACACCCCCAGCCTTATTTTTTATTCTTTATTTTGAAACCGGGTCTCACTAAGTTGCAGAGGTCCTCACTAGGTAGCTGAGGCTGGACTCGAACCTGGATCCTCCAGCCTCAGCCTCCTGAATGCTGGGATTAGAAGCATGCACCACCACGCCCGGCTACAACAAATAAATTTGTTGAGAAAGAAATCAGGGAAACAATTCAATTCACAATAGTCTAAAAAAAGGAAAATAACACATACAAATGTACACATACAAAATAAAACAAACAAAAACTAGGAAAAAATCTAAGCAAGCAAGTGAAAGAACTCTACAATGAAAATTATAAAATGCCAAAGAAAGAAACTGAAGATGGAAAGACTCTTCACGTTTATGGATTAGGAGAATGAACATTGTTAAAATGACCAATATCAAAAGCAATCTACAGATTCAATGCAATTCCCATCAAAATACCAATAACATTTTTCACAGAAATAGAAAAAAAAATCCTAAAATTTATATGGAAACACAAAAAATCCTTAACAGTCAAAGCAATACTTAGCAAAATGAGAAATGCTTGAGGCATCACAACTCCTGATTTGAAAATATACTACACAACCATAGTAGCAAAATTAGCATGGTACTGACATAAAAAGAGACACAGACCAATGGAATAGAAGACCTAGAAATAAACTCATGCACATCTATCCATCTGATTTTTGACAAAGGTGCCCAAAACATATGTTGGAGAAAAGATAGTGTCTTCAATTAATGGTGCTGGGAAAACTAGACATCTACTCACAGAAAACTGAAACTAGATCCCTATCTCTCACCCTGTACAACAATCAAATTGAAGACCTTAAGATCCTTCCTTAAGGTCTTC
>PVLC010045838.1:0-11768 GCA_004027655.1 Graphiurus murinus | reverse complement strand
TCTCTCTCTCTCTCTCTCTCTCTCTCTCTCTCTCTCTCTCTCTCTCTCTCTCTCTGTCTCGGTGGAAACAGGCTTGATATAGCACCTGGGATTAAATAATCATTATGATCTCATCTCAAAAAAACCTTAATTATATCTACAAAGATCCTTTGGCAGCATTCACAAGTTCAGGGATTAGGCTGTGGACCTGTCTCTTTAGGTGTCACTGACTACATCTTGGTTTGAAACTGTTTTACAATGATGTGAGTAGCTACTGTCTTTGTTGTATTTATCATGCTTATAGTTCACTACAGCCCTTAACCCATGGCTTGTTTTATTTCAAAAGTTTGGTATTCTATTTAAATGTTGCTTCTGCCCATTCTCTACCTTTTCTCTTTTTGGGTCTCAAGTTAAACATATTTTTGACTTGTGTATATGATACACATGCAATGGTATATTGGTGCCAACTTGTACCACCTTGCAAAATTAATGGTTAAATATTCAGGAATCTAAGGTAATGATTTCTAAATCATTGATTAGTTGGAATCATCTATGGTGAAAGTATTTACACCATGGCAATCAGCAAACACTACCAATTAATATTCCCTCTCCCCAGAAATGTATTATCAGCACACCACTACACACGTGTTATACTGTTTTGTTCTTTCAATCCTTTTGTCATGTTATGCTTCAACTTGGATATTTTCTCTTGAGCTCTCTTTCAGTTCACCAAATCAGTGTTCTGTATCCAATCTCAAAAAACCCATCTGATTTCTTGATTTTAAATATTTTTAGTTGTGTATGTCCATTTCATTTTTATAGATTACAATTCTTTCGTGAAGTTTTCTATTGTTTCAAATATTTGTTCATATCTTCCTTATTTTCTTAAACATATTAATCAAAGTTATTTTAAATACCTTACCTACAAACTCCAATGTCTGGACCATGTGTTGCCCTACCTCAGTTGTCTGCTTTTATTTTCATTACAGATCACATGTCTTCCCCATTGTATGTCTAACAATTTTTTATCATATATTAAGTACTGTATATTTAAAAAAGATATAGGTCTCCAAATAATTCCAACTATCCCCAAAAAGAGTTTGTCCCATCCTCTAGTAGAATATGGAATGAGGGGCTGATTGCCCCAATCTAATAGGGCTGAGTTTCAGTTTTATTAAGACTCGAGTCTACCTCTGGGTCACCTCTTTTCCTCAAGTTTTTCTAAACATTTTATTGAAGCCTGGACAGTTTCCATCTTTTCAGCTCTGACAAACGAACATTCAGTTCTGCCCTTCCAAGATTTTCATCTCATTCCTTGGCCTCCTATCTCCTATATTTTAAATCCTAGCAGGTGTTTTGAAGGAGAGACCAGCTGTATGTTCACCGCAATCTCCTTCCTTGGTTGGTCTTTATTTCCTAGGTATCAGGAGATGCATGAGATTCTATTCTGCCTCTTAGAACTCTTCAGCTTAGTGCCTCACCCACCTGTGCAGCACCAAAATTTGGCTAGGGTCCTGTGGGCAAAATTAGAAACGTATCTGAAGTGTTTCAGGTTTCCTGCTTTCCTTCTGTTCCTGCATGACCATTAAAAACTTTATTCATGGCTCTCTTTCAGCAGAGCCCCTCTGCCTAGGCCAATGACCCCAGGGAGAAAAATGACTGTTGGCCAACTACCTACCAGAGAATGGTTCTTCCCTCTCTGAAATTTTAGTATGATAAACTTGCTTTGACAGCTCTCTGGTACTTTTTAAAATATATGTGAAATTCATCTGGCTTTTGCAATAGGAAGACTGGCCATAATCTACATATTCTACCTATTAAAAGTGTCGACATTTAGATTATTTAAATATCCCCAGTAAATTCTCATGAGCAGCCAATCTTAAGTAATACTGATCTAATCAAAAAATAATTACAAGGATGTGGTCTGAACTGAAGTACCTGTGATTTCTTGGCTTTTCCTCATGTCTACAAGACAAATGGACTCTCATCCATCATGCCTATAGAGTTTCAAGCAAGTAGAAGGATCAAGCCCAGACAGCAGAAATGCATACCAATCATGGATCACTAACCTTAAAGAAGTATTCCCAGAAGTTCTAACTCTAAACTTTTTTTTATCATCAACCCAAACTATATCACTTATCCAGTTTTAATATTTTTTTCATCTGTGTACATTGTTGCCCATGAAAATTGGGCTTGTCATGCTAAGAAACAGGAGAAAATGGATATTAGGTGAGCAGCTAGCAATTTCTGCTACAGTTCAATTCTTGGTACATTTTTAGCTTCTTTCTTATCTAACTAATAAATTCCTCCCTATAATTGCACAAGAGAAAAATTATTTTCTGCACCAAGTACCTTATCAAACGCAAAAAAAAAGCATTCTCCCATTTCATATTTGCATGCAAGCAGCATGACTTGTGGTCCCTTATCAATAAAAGGGAAATAATTTACTAGCAACATGTTTCTACATCACTCATTTCTCTCAAAAAATAAATTTTTAGTAAATAATTTCTTTACTGATGTCTGCCAAGCTGCTTTTGAGGACTCAAGGCTTGAAAGTAACTTTCAAAAATAAATTTTAAGTAAACCTCATCTAAGATGGCTTTGTGCTTAGTGACATCATAAAAGGACAAAGCTTTATTTACCTTAAAGAAAACATAACTTAGAAGCTTTCTTCAGTAAAGTGTGTAATTAGAGCACACAAAGATATGATTGATTAGTGACAATGATTAAATATTTACTGTATCTGTGAAAGGAGGCAACCAGCTTTTGTTTTAGTAGACTGGGTTGGTAATTAAAACCACAAAAACTATGGGGAGTGAAATGTACTACTATGGAAATTAGTTGATTCAACGTAAACATTTTAAAACAACACTTTTTCACTTACATTTGCAAATTTTCATTTAAAAAATTCCTTTTGACAGCCGGGCGTGGTGGCGCACGCTTGTAATCCCAGCATTCGGGAGGCTGAGACCAGAGGATCCGGGTTCGCGGCCAGTCTCAGCTACCTAGTGAGGCACTCCGCAACTTAGTGAGACCTGGTTTCAAAATAAAGAATAAAAAAAGTAGGGCTGGGGTTGTAGCTCGGAGGTAGAATGCTCCTGAGTTCAATCCCCAGTACCGCAAAAAAAAAAAAAAAAAAAAAAAATTCCTTTTGAGCCAGGCCTGGTGGTGCTCGCTTGTAATCCCAGTACCTGGGAGGCTGAGACAGGAGGAATGCAGGTTCAGGGATAGCCTCAGCAAGTAGTCAGACTCTCATCAACCTAGTGAGACCCTGTTTCAAAATAAAAATAAAAATAGGGCTGGGGGTGTAGCTTGGAGCTAGAATTCCCCTAGGTTCCATCCCTCATACCACAAAAAATAAATAAAAAATAAAAATAAATTAAAAATTCCTTTTGGAAATGATCCTACCTAGAGGGAAAAAGAAAGATGGCCATTGTAACTCAACGAGATTTTATGAATAAAATATAATTATGACTTAAAGATATTGACAAATGTGTATATATTGGTTATGAAAAGGGCTAACTCCAGGTCCTTTCCATGATATTTTGTAGGCAGCAGGGTGGTAAAAAGTGCTGAATGTCATTGTTAACGGTTTCTCAGTAAGCAGAAAATCAATAATCAACTCCTTTTGGTCTTTTCATAATAAACAAGAAGGATTAGCAAAACTAGCAAAGGGAGGGAGGGAGAGAAGGAAAGGAATCACATACTTGCCACCAATTAAAAAGGTGCTACTTTGTGAACAGTTGCTCACTGTTTCAGGAGGAAATTTTTCACTTCTCTGATTCTGTCGTCATGGCAATGAAAATCCAGACCTATTTCTTCCCAGCTCTAAAATTCCATATAGCAATGATTCACTGAAGCATGAGACAATTGTGGGAGAGCAGGCAATGGGTGGGAGGAAGGAACATCTGTGGGAGCCCTTCTAGGGGCTGGTGTGAGGCACTTTGCAGCATCTCATTTAGCCCTACCATAAACACTGGGAAGTGTGTCCAATTTACAGAGAAAACTGAGACTCACAGAGCACCTGGCTAAGTGAGAGCAGCCAGTCTCAGAAAATCAAGGCTGTATGTTTTCTCTCCTATGTGGAAGCTAGAGAGAGAAGAGGAAGAAAAAGGACCTCATAAAAATTAGAATAGAGACTAGAAGACTAGTTGAAGGGGAGTAGGGGAAGGAGGAGGAGAGGGAAAGAAGAGGTATGGGGAAGGAAACAAACCAAATAATGCTATGTGCATGTATGAATGTATCATTAGGATTCTCACTATCATGTACGATTACAATGCACCAACAAAATATTTTTAAAAGAGTACATAAGTAAGTAGTGAGGTTGGAGTTCAGATGTTCCTGACTTCTGAGCTCATGCTGTATTCCCTTTATCACAGTTCTTCCAGATCAAAAATGTAGATAGGATAACTTTTAACCCCCAGCCCTTGACAAGAATTTCAGATGTGTTTTACTTACCTTTTTGAAAACTTAAATAAAAACTGATGTCCAATAAGAAGGGCTCACCACTTTCCCGGATAGCTTGTGTATAGGAATTTCTGGTGTTTATAACTATGCCTGAAATAATATATTACAATATTGTTCTAGTTATAAAAGAAAAATGTATCTGGAATACTTAGGGGAGAGAGAAAATGCAAGATGATGGGAGTTGAAGTGAGTAAAAAGAAAGCATACCATATAAAACTGGTTGTGATATTTTATATAGACTCAAAATTTAACTACTTTAGAGTGATTTTTTAAAAGTACACCAAGTCTCCTCTTTAGACAGCTAAGAATCATACCTTCTGGTATGTTGGCAACATTTAATTATCTACCTTTAGAGTTAATATTTTTTATTTTTTGTTATTTACTTCTTTGTGGGTTTTGTTGGTTTGTTGGTTGGTTGGTTGGCTGGCTGGCTGGCTGGCTTGGTTTGGAAGTTTGGGAATTTTTTCCTCTAAGAGGAGATAGAGTAGTATAGAAACATCTGTGGAATAAAGAGAGAAAATTTGGGACAATGATCAGGATACTCTGTGATTTTTCTCCATGTCCACACTGGTGGATGGGTCCAGGTTTCCTCTGAGACAGCATTAGGACAAAATGCCAAAGGAAGTATATTCATGAAAAGAAGCTGTGAACACAGTAAAGCTTCTTTTTGTTCAGATGATCACATATGATACGGAATCAAAGAAATTGCTCTCCCCCTCCCCCAACTCTGCCATGGACACAATTTGACATACAGTGGGTAGTAGAGAGCAATGCCCACTAGTCAGGAGGCTAATACAGAGGGGAAGAACACACAATTGTTCATGAACACATCTGAAACACCAGAGTCAGGAGGGTTCCTTCAAACAACTGGTAGAAATTTTTGAGAGTAAAGCAAAGTCCTATGAGAACAGAGAGGGCTGAGAGACAAGCTGGGCATAAATCTTACAGTGTCTCAGTCAACATCCTCGCTGTTATAATCCAAGGCAACTGACCACACTACTTAGAGGAAGGAAGATTAATTTGCTCAGAGTGTTTTGGAGATCCCAGAGTTTCAGTTCATGGCAGGCCGGGTACATCTGTGGAGCTCAGAGCATAGCAGAGGGAAGCAGAGAAGGAGAGGGCAAGGGCTATGCTCTCAGATCATGGAGGCTGGAATCAGAGGGAGAGCAAACAAAGAAATTCAAAGACAAAAGCACAGTCCCTAAGGCCACATGCCCAGGGGCCCACCTTCTCCAGTCACACCCCACCGGCCTAGGCTACCGCCCAGCAGACCCATCACAATGTATTTACACATTGACGATATTACAGCCTCATGACTTAATTATATCAACCCTGCACATTAAAACATGAGCTCTTTTTCAGGGACAGTCTAAAGATAACACATAGCCATAGTCACATAGTATGATGAAGACTTGGTTGTGAAGGTTACATGTTTACAGCTAAAAAAAAAATTACACAAAGTAAGAAACTCTTTGAAGGAAATAGTGATATATCTTTGTTGAATTAACGTAGCAGTTGCAACCTTCTTCACAATATTTACAATCACTGCATTTGATAAAATTACATTCTGCAATGATTAAGTGTCAGAACAAACCCAGGAGGAAAATTCACAAATGAGGATATTCATTTGACTGAGAATATCATCTATGTTCTATGTATACTGAACTATTATATATCATGGGACTTGTAACCTAATTATTTGATACAACTACCAATATACAAATAGTGACACTGATTTTTCTTATTTGCTGTTGAAGTTAAGGACTCTAAGGAATCCTGAAGTTAACATTCTAAGGAATGTTATCATTCCCTATATCTCCCCTATTCTCTACAAACCTCAAAACGTATACAGCCAATCATAGCCAGTGCAGTAACCTCCTTCTTTATGAATTCAGAGGCGCCCAAAGTGGCCAAGCAGCACTTTAATGAAATAACTGTCCTATCCCCCTGGAGAAAGCATTATTCTCCTTATAGACTAGTAGAGTCAAAAAGTTATAGACTAGTAGAAGAGTTATACACTTCTACAATCTAAAAATCTGGAAAGGGAGCAAAATTTTGGTTGTGGATCACTAGGAAAAATAATGAGACGGCAGTGCTATTTTTATCCCTTGACTACTGGACCCAGGAATCCCAGCAATGTGAGAAACAAGACTATATAAGCCAGGCATGGTGATGCATGCTTGTAATCCCAGTACTTGGGAGGCTGAAACAGGAGGATCCGGGTTCGTAGCCAGCCTCAGCTACTTAGTGAGGCCCTCTGCAACATAGTGAGACCCTGTTTCAAAAAAGAAAAGAATAATAATTAGGGCTGGGGATGTAGCTCAGAGGAAGAATGCCCCTGGGTTCCTTCCCCAGTACTGCAAAACAAACAAACAAATAAAAAAAAAAGACTATATAATACTAGACACTAGAATTCGATCAAATACTACATCCTGGAGTATGTTTCCTCAGTTCTACAAAGTATTGCTACCCGACACTACAGCTGGTTATTCAAAATCCATTCCACCATTATAGCAAGCCATTATAGCATTCCACCATTATAGCAAGCCAGTTGCTTTGGGATAGTGAGGTATATGGGCCCACTGCTGCTGCATTTGTTCTAAAATGACTTTCTTGGTCAGAAGTGATGTTATATGAAATACCATGGCATTGTATAAGACAGTCTGTAAATCCTCAATGATAATTTCTGCAGAAGCAGTGTGTACAGGAAAAGGAAAATCCATATGAGAGTAAATATATATTCTAGTACAAATAATGCACTGCACTTTTCACAATAGAAGTTGTCCAATATAGTCAAGTATGGCTGCACATTCACAATCTCCTCACAAACTTTACTTTTCACAGTTGTGAAGAAAGATGTATCCTCTAGACCTCTGGACCTTCTCAAGGTGAAAGAATATTTTAGCATAATAAATCCACTCTAACTTTCAAATCTCTCTATGCATTGGCTACATTCCTCTGTAGTACACCATGGCAGTTCTGGTATTTCATTTGATACAGAGTACTTTTTAGTCCATATTTCAATATGGGATATATAATTCAATATGAAATGTTAGATCTTCCTAATATTATCAGCTTTAATTCCATCTACAACCTTAATTCCTCTTTGATATATAACCTAGCATATTTGCAGATTCCAAAATTAGGATACGGGTATCTTTGGGAAGGACGCCTAATACCCCTTTCCAGTACACTCACCTCCCGTTATTCCTTAGCTATTTCTATTTCCTCTGCTTGCCCATTCTCTCCCACTCAATTTGAAACATTAATATATTATGTTTTTATCTGTCTCCAAGTGATCTCATCTGTTCCTGTGGCTTTAAATGCCATCTGAATGCCATTTCATCTGCTAAAATGTTCTACTCTTCACATTATTGATTTCTCCTTCAAGAAGTCTTACCTAATCACTATATCTAGAGTCTCTCCCCCACATCAGTATCACTTCACTATATTTACTTACATTCCTTTATGGCACTAGTCATAATTTGTAACTGTCTTATTGGCTTATGTGTTTTTTTACTGAAGGTCTCTCTGATTAAAATTAAGACAAAGCCCTGGCTATTGTCGTATTCTATTGTACATGCCTTAGTATTTAATACAGTGACTACTGCATACTAGATGCTCAAAAAATGTGTAGAATGAATCAATCAATAAATTAAAGAATGAATAAATGAGATGAAAAAAGAATCCTTAAAGGAGGCTATTATACAAGAATCTAAAAAATAGAAAATAAGCCAAGAAAGAGTAATGTCACCAAAGCCATAGTTGAGGAAGGAATGAAATGTCAAAAGATTCAATCTATTAAAAGGCTGAGAAAGAGGACGGGGAATGAATCTGTCACTTATTAAAGCATTCCAGTATTGTGGAGATGGGTTGGACGGCAGTGGTTATGAAGTAAATGAGAAATGAGGAAGCGGAGAAATAAACTATTCTTTCACATTTTTGTGTGTTTTTAATTGGCACATGATAATTGCACATACTTGTGTAGTACATGTATAGAATGTGTAGTGATCAGATCAGGAGAATCAGCACATCTATTACCTCAAATATTTATCATTTCTTTGTGATGAGAACATTATTAATCCTTCCTTTTTCTTTTTTGTGGGACTGGGAATTGGACCCAGGGGCATTCTACCTCTGAGCTATACCCCTAGTCCTATTTTATTTTGAAACAGGGTCTCACTAAGTTGTGGAGGGCCTAAGTTGCTGAGGCTGGCCACAAACCTGCTACCCTCCTGTCTCAGCCTCCAGAGTACTGGGATTACAAGCATGTGCCACCACATCAGACTTAATAATCCTTTCTTCTATATTTTAAATACATTATTGTGTATTTCAGCTCCTTTATATGTCACCCTACTGTGCAAAGGAACACCAGACTTTATTTCTCCTAACTAATTTTATATGGTTGATCAACCTCTCCCTATCTGCCCTTTTCACCAATCCTCTCCAGTTTCCAATAACCACTATCCTAACTCAACTTCTATAAGATCAATTTTTAGCTTCCACATATGTACAAGGCCATAAGGTACTTGTCTTTCTGTGCCTGGCTTATTTCACTTAATAAATTGTCCTCCACAGGATTTCATTCCTTTTTGAAGGTAAATACTATTCCATTATGTGAATATATCACATTTTCTTAATCCATTCATCTGTCCGTGGTCACTTGGGTTGATTTCATATCTTAGCTATTGTGAATATTCCTGCAATGAACAGAGCGCAGAGATCTCTTTGACATACTGATTTCCCAGATTATTTGACTGTGAAGGAAATGAGATATCTCTTCCCTAAGGAGACAGGAAGCAAGAAGTAAAGAAAAGAAGGGTACCATTTATAGATTCCAAAGGAGAAAAAAACTGACAAAGAGGCTGAGTAAATGCTAGTCTAACCTTGAGATAATATTTAATTTATATTGAAAGATGGGACACTAAGTGTGGTTTGAGAAAAGAAATGAAAATTTATAGATGCTACTGAGGCTATGATGGACATGGAACCAACACCATGAAAGCCCCAATCAGGATGAAAATGTCTGGTTTTCACAAAGTGCTTCG
Organism: Graphiurus murinus; assembly: GCA_004027655.1. Classification (NCBI taxonomy): domain Eukaryota; kingdom Metazoa; phylum Chordata; class Mammalia; order Rodentia; family Gliridae; genus Graphiurus; species Graphiurus murinus. The sequence continues at coordinate 2,274 of PVLC010045838.1, read as the reverse complement.
ATAACAGAAAAACTCAGCTCTCAGTAGTGAGGGTATGCCAACAAGTCACAATCTCCAGTAGCAACCATGATATTCCCTTTAGCTTCGAACTACAAACTGTAACACTGTATGGAGACAGTTATGCCTAAATCACAATAAAAATAATCTGTACTGGTAATGCATTTGAACCATGAGAAGGTTGCTAACACCAAGGTCTGAAGAGATTAAAGATACACAAAGTTCCGATTACCACTGCATTGTCAAGAACATGGAGTCAAGGAAGTTTTCAGTGAGGATGCGACAATGTAAACTGGGCCTTAAGGAATGAGCAATGATGCCCAGAAGGTGAATTCAGACTCAAATTACTATTCAATGAGTGTTTTCCTTCGATTTACATAAGTAGAGTTAGAAGTACATTGAATTATTATGGCCATTATACAAAGGTTAAGTGGCATACCTGAAGGACACAACATTTGTAGTAATAAAGAAGGAACTGATATAAGTCTGAATCCAAATTCGGTCCCCTATCTACTTTCTCATACTACTGATTACCACATGAAGTGGCTTTATATCTTAAAGAAACCTATTAAAAACAAACCATATGTACAACAGATGCAAAAACACTAGTAAACTACCCTAATTTATCTGCTGTGTGTTTAATATTATCTCAAGTCTAATGCTCAAAGCTACTAAGCAACTTTTTATGTCCTGAGAAATTATGTAGGATTCAGAGAGACCTCCATATCTGGCTCTGTCAAAGCTAATGGTGCCTGTGTTCTATTCTCCTTCACCAATGAAGACAAGCAAAACTGCAAAATCAGCACGGGTTTTGATCCCCCTTAATCTGGCTTATGCTGTGCAGGGATATAAGGAAACTGAAATCAAAACAGATATCCGTACTTCTGAGAAAAGCTATGCATTGCCAGAAGTCCTTCAAGTAATTATATGGGAGCTTATATCTGTTGATGGCTACTCTGTTAAAGGAAAGATACAAGAAAATAGGGATAGGAACACTGATTGACGTTCATGGTCAGAGGCTGTGGACCAACCCTTATCTGAAAAATCACACTCACATGGCAAACGCTTTAACAGAAATTCAGAGCATCAAACTCAACCATTAATATAAATAGTCCACCCTCTAGCAAGGCTCAAAGCTAAGAATACAGAATCTACACACCATTCACCATAGGCTGATGTGTCATTTGCTATACACTTGACTTGCCTCCATTAAAAGTACAGACAGAGCTGGGCATGGTGGTACATGACTGTAATCCCAGTACTTGGGAGGATGACACAGGGGAATTACAGGTTCAAGGCCAGACTCCACAACTTAGCAAGACTCTTGGCAATCTAGCAAGACCCTGTTTCCAAATAAAAAATAAAATAGGGCTGGTGGTATAGCTCAGAGGCAGAATTCCTCTGGGTTCAATCCCCAATGGCACAAAAAAGAAAATACAGACAGATGTAGATATTTCCCTATTTTACAGATGTAGATATTTCCCTATTTTGGGTGTTCCAAAATGAGGTGGCTATAGTGTGGAGAAACCCCATCCTATAGGTTTCAGATGGGTTCCAGGCACACTCCAACAGCTCTCAAGCACTGAGAGTAGCTCAGTGAATTCTAGTTCATCAGCATGCGATTTCATAGCTCCCTGGAGAGGAAGCTGTCCCAGGCACAGAAGATGCTCAAAAGTTTGGACCTAATATATTGTCAAACCCAAAAGTTTTAGAAAACTCTTAAGAGCCCAGGATACAGACTTATCAAAATGGATCCTAAATTTGTTACATGGACTATTGTCAGGCTGCATAAAATATCACACTTCCCTGGTCTTTCTGGGGGATTGTACCACAAACAACTGCAATAGGTGATACATCTAATAATAGTTGTTTCAATGTGATAAGAGGAAAAGGCAAAATCAAAATGGTAAAGGGGAACCTAGTTAGGCACTTTTTCTGGTATTTGATATCTCATTGAATCCTCTCAATTTTGTAGTATATATAATTTTTCTTTTAGAGATAACTATCCAGTTCTTTCTTCTCACACTAACTTTTTGAGAAGCTATGGCATGGTTTGGAACACTTAATAGTATGTAAAAGATCCCACCCCAATAAGCAAGCTATAGTCATAAGTCAGATAAGCTTTATTAAGATATCATTTATAATCATAAGTCATCCAATTAAAGTGTACAATTAATGGATTTTGTATATTCATGATGTTTTACAACCATCATTACAATAAATCAGAGCATTGTCATCACCCCCAAAGAAACCCCATCTTCATTAATAGTCACTTGC
>PVLC010045837.1:0-11984 GCA_004027655.1 Graphiurus murinus | reverse complement strand
CAAAATGAGCGATCACTGCAAGGAATACAGCCAATGGTACTTGTTGCCAATAAATTATTGTTTTCAAGCAAAAGGAGAATTTTGGAAAACTTGAACCCACCACTGTGAGCATGACAGCTTCCCCACACTTAAATACTTCTCTGATAAAACTGTGGGGCTGTAAACCTGTCGACATCTGCAATTTCTTCTGCTGTGGTTTGGATGTCTGTCCGTCAACGGTGCAAAGGCTTGGTCTCCTGGTGGTGGTGTTGGGAGGTGCGGTGGGCCTTTAAGAGGCGGGGCCTACTGGGAGGTCTTTAGGTCAGTGGGAGCTTGCCCTTAAAGGAGACATGCAACCCCTGTCTGGTCTCCTTCTCTGTCTCTGTCTCTGACTCGTGATGTGGCCATTTGCTTCAGCACGCTCTCTCATTGTTGGTACCCATCACCGTCACCAGAGGCCAAACCTGTAACAGCCTGCCTCATCTGGAGTTTGTGCAGCCACACCAGGAGTTACGTAAATCTTTTCTCTTTGTGAGTTAATTGTCTCTGGTGATAGACCAAATATTTTTTTTAATGTAACAGAGTATGAAAGATGTATTGGTGTGATTTCAGATTCCAAACTTTGCAAAACTATTACTTATTGAGTTTTGGTGTAGTATCAAGTAAGAATATCCATTTGTATCCAAAAAGCTTCTTAAAATACTCCTGTCTTTTCCAACTACATAAATGCACAAGACTGGATTTTCCTTGTGTACTTACTTCAACCAGAACAACATATCACAATAGAATGAATACAGAAGATATGAGAATGTAGCTGTTTCCTACAACCAGCATTAAAAAAAAGTATTCCCCATAAATATATTTTTGAAAACTACAATTATATTTATATAAATATATGTTGCTTATGTAAGATCCTTGTAATGGGTTTCCTATCATTTATTATTATCAATTTATTACTAGCTTAACATGACTTTATAAATGCATATTTAAAATGTTTCCCAGCCTTGATTTTTAGTATGGTAAATATTGATCATTGTAAGCCATTTGAATAAAAACTCTTTGGAAAGCTTAATAGCTTTTTTTTTTTTTTAGTACTGGGGATTGAACCCAGGCATTCTACTTTCGAACTACACTTCTAGCTCAATTTTATTTTTTATTTGGAAACAAGGTCTAACTAGGTTGACGAGAGTCTCACTGCTTGCTGAGGCTGTCCTCAAACCTGTGATCATCCTATCTGAGTCTCCCAAGTACTGGGATTACAAGCATGTGCCGCCATGCCCAACCGTTATTTTTATTTTGAAAAAGGGTCTCACTAAACTGCTGAGGGTGGCCTGGAACCTGCATTCCTCCTGTCTCAGTCTCCCAAGTACTGGTATTGCAGGTGTGTGTCACTGCACCCCAAAACATATAGGGATGGCTTTTCCAACTATGGAGGGCAAAATGGAGTGGTCTGTCTTCACTGGTCAGGGAGTGAGTAGGATGGTTAATCTTGTGTGTGTGTGTGTGTGTGTGTGTTACTAGGGATTGAACCCAGAGGCATTCTACCTTCAAGCTACACCAATTTTATTTTTTATTTGGAAACAAGGTCTCGCTAGGTTGACAAGAGTCTCACTACTTATTGAGGCTGTCCTCAAGCCTGTGATCCTCCTATCTCAGCCTCCCAAGTACTGGGATTACAAGCGTTCACCACCATGCCTGGCTAGCTCAATATTTTTTAAGAGTGTGTAGGAATTCTGGGAGCTCAACACTTAAGAATTGCTGACTTACAACATTGCTTAGCACACAGTAAAAGATATATAATCCTTAACACTTTTATTATCTAGTTTTTCACTAACCTCCAACTATTTCAGGATTATACATAAACTTAATTAACAGTTAACTAAATTAGTTAACTTTTATTGAAGATTTGCTGTGTGCCAGACACTGTGATATTTGCTTTGCATGCATTATTTAATGTAATTTTAATGAAATATGATGAGATAAGTACAATTATGAATTTCATTTTATATCAAAGGAAAGTGAAGGACAGAGAGGTCAGGTAATTGGACCAAGATCACACAGCTATGAAGGAGGAGGAATGAGACCCCAAGCCATCTGACTTCAGAGATTCTGTCCCTAATGATGTTTTTGCTATGCATGGTGGTAGGATTATTTATATTATTTATTTATATTTATGGTTTTTATTGTGTTTATATTACTTTATAGTTTATATTTAGAATAATATGATATAAATTTATGTTATACTGTTATATTTATAATTCTTTTTTTTGTGTTTGTAGTACTGGAAATGGAACCCAGAGGCATTCTACTTCTGAGCCATACCTCTAGCCCTATTTTATTCTTTTATTTTGGAACAGGGTCGCACTGAGTTACAGATGGCCTCACTAAGTTGCTGAGGCTGGCTGCGAACCTGCGATCCTCCTGTCTCAGCCTCCCAAGTGCTGGGATTACAAGGGTGCACCACCACACCTGGCTATATTCATAATTCCTTATATGCTATATAATTCTTACATTTAAAGTTCTGAGCCCTTCACTAACTATATTATTATTTACATTGAATATCATTTATGTTGTTTTTACATTTTAAGTTCTGAGTCCGTCACCAAGTGATTGTAGAATCAGAGCACACCCTCCTCCCAACACACACAAGCCTCCCTAGCACTTTCAAACCAAACCATGGGATGGATCCATCAGAAGGGGACCAGCACCTAGTACCAGAATGACATGGATGGAACCATTTGCCCCAGAACAGAGTAAATATTCTGGATAAAACCCTTGTGGAAAAGTAGCCCTGTGCAGAAGTGTGAACCAGATTATTGGCAAACAGTTAGCTTAACAAGGGCAAAGGAATAAGATTTAGTGTTAGAATATTTTTGTTGTTGTTGTTTCTGAAGAAATGACATGCCTGTAATCCCAGTACTTGGGAGGCTGAGACAGGAGGATCACAGATTCAAGGCCAGCCTCAGTAATTTGGGAAGACCCTGTTTGAAAATAAAAAAGAAAAAGGGCTAGGGGTGTAGCTAGGAGGTAGAATGCCCCTGAGTTCATCCCCTAGTACTAAAGGAAAAAAAAAGAAAAGAAAAAGTATCTCAGGTAAGCATTGATGTTTATATCCAGTAGCAAAATTTAGGATTCAAGAAAAAAAAAAAAGAGTCAGGGATAGTGGCACACACATGTAATCCCAGGTCTCAGGAGGCTAAGATGGAATCACAGGTTCAAAGACAGCCTTAGGAACTTAGGGAGACTCTCAGCAACTTAGTGAGACTCTGTTTCCAAATAAAAAATAAAATAGAGCTGAGGGTGTATCTCAGAAGTAGAATGCTTCTGGGTTCAATCCCAGTAATACAACTATAAAACAAAGCAAAACAAAAGAAAAATGAAACAAAACAAAAAGAAAAGGAAAGAAAGAAAAAAAGAAAGAAATGGTTAAATCTATAGTTCAATCCAAGAGATCATGTTTGTGTTTGTTTTAGGATTTTGGAAGTCCCAGTGTTTTTGAGTGCCAAAGTGTGATAAGACCGATTCTATTTCCAAACTCCCAATTTCAGAACAAAAAAAAATTTTTTTTTGTTAAAATAAAAACAAATTATGACCTGGGAATTTTATCAGACATCTCACTATACTGCACTATACTGTTTATTACATAAACACATCTAGTTTCAAAAGGCACACACGCAAAGGACACACCCACACTGTAAACATCAGCACTCCTTCACGAAGCAGTAGCCTGCAAAAGATGAACCGAATACAGCACTGACCTCCTTCTATCCACGCATGCCCTTTGTTTTGCACCAAAACAAAATTCTGTCTTTGCAGAAAGCCTGTATTTGTTCTCCCAATGCCAGACGTGGAAAGAACAGGTGAATTAAAAGAAACCAGGATGTGGGGAAGGTCCCTTTCTCAAGGGTGGTCTCAGCCAATGAGAGGGTTGCCTGATCTGCAGTGGTCGACTTCTTAAAATTCTTTGCAAGGCTGACCTATTTCTAATTCCTGGAGCCTATAGTCTAAAAGGTCACTAATCTGGGCTCGGCTCATAATGTTGAGGCTTAAGACTTCTATTTCTTAAATGCCAAAGGTGTGGCAGATTGCCTTTTGAAATGTTGGTTATCTCTATTCAGGCGTGCAGCAGGTAAGAGAGAGGTACCTTTGCAGTTTCCTTTCTCATGGAAGCATTTGCCTAACCAAAGGAGCCACCTGTGTTTTTTTTTTGTTTTTTTTTTTCCCCCCCGGCCATCTGGATCTGGGCCACGGATTAGAAAGACAAGCCCATCTCCCACGCACACTTTCTGGTTGTCAATACAGGGAGAAACATATGTGTTTGCTGAAGGTTGACAGTATCAGATGTACTTCCTGGGACCCAAGTTGGAGGAAAACATCAAAGTCTCAATTCATTGAATGTGCCCCCGCTCCCCAGCTCCTCTAGGATGAAATCTGAGCCCTTTGTCACATCCAATTCCTTTAGGTGTTCTTTCTATTTCTCTCACCAGTCTTACCTGCCTCTCCCCACACCTGCCTTTGACCTCTAAGGGCCAGCTTGCCTAGGTTCCCTTTGGAAATCCCATAATCCCCCCTCTCACCTGGCGGATTTCAACCTGGATACCCCTTCCTCGGTGGCCTTACTAGACTCTCCCAAGGCTGAGGGAGGGACTTGGCTTTGGCGTTCCCATAGCAACTGGTGCTTGCTGGAGAGACGAACTTCCTCTGAATTTAATTGCCTGCTTACTTTGATTCCCTTCCCGTCGCTGCTTTTTCTTGGTTCTTCTCTTTCCCCCTTTTGCCTGGGCTTTCTCCTTCATTTCATTTATTATTATTATTATTATTATTATTATTATTATTATTATTATTATTTGTGGTACTGGGGATTGAACTCAGGGGCATTCTACCTCCGAGCTACACTCCCAGTCCTACTTTTTATTCTTTATTTGGAAACAGGGTCTCACTAAATTGTGGAGGGCCTCACTAGGTAGCTGAGGCTGGCTGAGAACGTGGATCCTCCAGTCTCTACCTCCCAAGTACTGGGATTACCAGCGTGTGCCACCACGCCCGGCCTTCTCCTTCATTTTAATACATTCCCTTTGTAAAAATCCCAAACCTGGTGGGCAAAGGAGGCAGCCCTCTTGGATTATAGGTCAGGTCTTTTCCATATCTCTCCAGCCACTCTGCTCTGTGCCTGGGAGGCCGATCTCGGGGTCTGCATTGCTAGACCCTTGGTCCTCCAGATTCCATGGGGCTTGGCCATGAAGGTCCCCAAAAAGGATCAGAGGGTGAAAGAGAAGGAGTTTTCCCCACCTCCCTCCCGGTCACTCCAGCAACAGGATGGGGACACTCTGGTGTCTGCCCTATTTTTGGTCCTGGAGACTGAACCCAGCAGCATTCTACCTCCAAGCTACACCCAGCCCTTATTATTATTATTATTATTATTATTATTATTATTATTATTATTTGTTTTGAAAGAGGGTCTCACTAGGTTGCTGAGAGTCTTGCTACATTGCTGAGGCTATCCTCCAACTTGCAACCCTCCTGTCTCAGCCTCCCAAGTACTGGGATTACAGGTGTGCGCCACCACGCCCAGCTCAGGTGTCCCTTTTTCTGCTGTCATCTGTCTGGGTGCTGGTGGCACGTGTCCTTGTCATCACAGATGGGGTTATTACTACTGCACCATTACTACTGCAGTTACACAGCTCAATGCCTTGCTATTTTCCTTAGAGAGCCCCTGTGTAAACAGTCCCTTTATTAAACGTTCTCCCACTGCAGTCTGAGACCCCGAGTCATTGAGACCATCACTCCCAACCCCCTGTTACAACTGTGTTTTCTACACAGTGCATCACACACACATAGAACGGGTTCCGAGAACCTTGACTAACGCTACTGTTGCATCATGAGCTCTCGGGAGAACATGGGTCAAAAGTTGCTAATTCCAAGCAAACACTCATTTCCTCTGCACATCATAAAGATGAGCCAGGATCACAGTTACGCGAGTGAAAAATTCCCTTGCGGTGGAAGTAACAGATAGCCATTATGTGTTCCGATGAAAGACTCGGGAATGGGTACAGAAATACTCCGCTGTACCCCATCAAGAAGTGAAAGCACATTCTTTTCCTTTGAAACGAGATCGGCTTCTGGAAGCCTTCACTCCAACACCCATCCGTCTAATTCTGCTCTCCAAGGACCCCGGTAAAATGCAGTTTGTTTCATAATAAGCCTCAGGAGTTTTCTTTAAAGACATGATTACCCAGAAGGCAGCGAGAGCTGTCGACGGTTTCATCTGCTTCAAGAATATTTCTATCTGAAAGAAAAGACAAGATAGCTCCAGAGTTGCACTGGAAATCCTGGCTTGTGGATTACACAGAAAAGAGGGAATCTGCAGATCTGTGGTCATCTTTCCAGGATTGATTCACAGTGAGAGCGCTCAGCTGGGGAGCAGGAACCCCAAAGGAAGTCCACCTTTCTGTTGGAACTGGTAACAGACCAAGCTGTAAGCCGACAGCCTTTCCTCGGCCATGGTGTCGGGTGCTGGGCTGGGAGTCCATTTCGAGGCTGAGCTGGGACAATGCCGTCTCAAGCCGCTGTCACGGCTGCTGTTTGTGGTCTTCTCACTGCAAGCTGGTGTGTCTTACTTATCTGTCCTGATGGAGCTGATTTCCACATCTCCATTGCACAGATGGGAACCCTGAGGCTCAGAGAGATGAAAGGACTTCTCCAGCTGGATGGTGGAGACAATACTCCCTTTGCAGCCCAGTTCTGGGCCGAGGTGCCTGTTCCTTCCAAGCCCTCTCCCATTCTCTGGGTGGGGTAATGGCATCTGCCTCCCGGCTGCCTCTCCACCTTGGCAGCCTCATCGACTTCTGGGCTTATCTCCCTGGATTGTACTGCTTCCTAATCAAAGGTCAAGAGACTGGGCATGAGCCACATGCGGCTCACCAACTACAACTGGCCCTGAAATGAAATGACATTGTTACTGAATCGCACTGCTGTGGTTTAGATAAGCATCCCCCAAAGGCTGCCTGTGAATGGCTTGGTGGAATGGCTTGCTGTGAATGGCTTGGTGTCCTCGGGAGGTGGTGGGACCTTTAAGGGGCGGAGCTTAGCGGGAGGGAGTTAGGTCATTGGGGGTGTACACTTGAAGGAGACACTGGGGCCCCAGACACTATCTCTCCCCTCTCTGCTTTGTGGCTGACACAAGGTAAGCACCTCCCTCCACCGCATGGGACAAAAGCCAGGGCCAAGCAACCACAGGCTCAAACTGAAGCCCTGGGTCCAAGAAAACCTTTCCTCCTTACAGACCTTCCCACAGCAGCGGAAGCTGACTAACACACGCATACTTTAGGGTCATGCAGGACACTTTTTAAAATTTCACTTAATCCTTGTATTTTAGGTTCTCATGCAGGACTCCACTGGAAAGGGGCAGAGCACTCCTAAAGTCCACCACCGCAACACCCATGGGGGAGACATTCAAGTTAGCAGCGATCTTCTTCCAAGCCTGGCTTTTCCCCTCCCACCAATATCTGATTCTTTTCATCCTTCAAAATGTCCGCATGACCCTCATTCACATCGGCCCCCTCCACCAGGGCACAGACATCCTGGGGATTCGCCCTGGGCGGCTCCAGTTGTCCTTTCTCATGCCATGCTCTGTGACACTGATGACATTTGGACCGTGTATCTCCAGTTCCAGTGTTCAGACATGGAGCACAAGCCATATCAGTCACGCCCTCTCTAGTGGAAACCATCCTGGATACTGCAAGATATTGGGCAGCAACCCAGGCTTGTGCCCCCTGATTGCTGGTAGCAGCGCCCACCCGGTCATGATAACTGAAAATGTCTCCGTGTCCAATGTCCCCTGAGCCTCAAAGAGCCCCTAGTTGAAAACCTGGTGTAGTGAATGACAGGAGGGGGACACATCAATAGAGGAAACTTAGTCTGGGCAGTAGCAGCGCAGCTAAGTCTGCACGTTCTTACCTCCAAGACTCCCTGTACTGTGCCCAGTGAGTCTCCTGCAGGAACAAGGCTGGTCAGGGCCCCGAGGCAAAGATCCAGGTGCATCTGGCCTGAAGCCCCTTCCCATTTCACGCATGGAGGAGCTCAGGGTCTTGGCCTATCCATTTCTGCCTGGGTGCAGCTCCGGACTGTGTTACATACACCCTCACAGGGACACGTCTCTGGTGTTTGGGGACCATGGTTTGGGACTTTGCTTCATCCAGTCTTTGGTCTCCACAAGACAGGCTGGATTATCATCCTGTTCTCAAAGAAACCTGGCAGGGGGTGGAGGGGTAGGAGTAAGATGTTCAGGTCCTGTAGGTACTGAGCCAAGACTTGAGGCTGGGTCTCTTTGGTTCCAGACAATGATTGGTGGATTATTACTGCTTCTTGGGCAATGAGAGAGGGCTCGGGACTTTCCCACTGGAGAAAGAAGCAAGTGAAATATTTGGTAGAAAACCAGATCCTGGATGACAAGTCCAGGGGGCTGGCTCCTCTCCATCTGGTACACCCTGACCGCTGTCACTCCTGGGAAAGGGAGAGAGGTCACATACTGATGTCCTTCTGCACATCTGTCTGCTAGTCGAATGTCTCAATCCATGTTCTACAGAAGGGGCTGCAAGGCTTTATACAAGATGATTCCACACTCGCTATGTGAGAGTCACTGTCTATTTAACTACAAGCACCTCGTCATTCATAAGGTGTGCAAGGACAGAGCAATGTCTACACATGTCACTGGACATTTAGCTGGGCACTTAGGACTTGCAGGGAGTATTCCCTGCAAGAGGGAATCAATTAGTTAATGGATAAATCTATCTTGAAAAAGAGTAGATTGCGCTAGGCGTGGTGGTGCATACCTGTAACCCCAGTACTTGGAAGGCTGAGGTGGGAGGATTGCAGGTTCAAGGACAGCCTCAGCAACTTAGCGAGTTTCTTAGCAACCTAACAAGGCCCTGTTTCAAAACAAAAAATAAAAATGGTTGGGGGATATAGTTTGGAGGTAGAATGCTCCTGGATTCAATCCCTAGTAAAACACACACACACACACACACACGCACGCACGCACGCACGCACGCACGCACACACACACACACACACACATACAATCTGTCTAATCATCTATCTATCTATATATGATATATATCATCAGAAAGAAAGAAGGAAGGAAGAAGAGATAGATAAGAAGATTGGGCTGGGGGTGTAGCTTGCCCCTGGGTTCAGTCCCCAGTAACACACAGATACACATACACACACACACATGATAAAGTGTAGATTAACTTTTTACTTTCATTGTTTTTCTCAGATTTTCACTCCATGAGCTGGAATTGGTGACAGGTTTCAAGATGAGCAAACTTCATGTTGTTTCTAGATTATGAATTCAGAATCTCAAAAATGCCCAGGGGGGTAAATATGTCCCAGTCTCTGTGACTGAGGGCAAAGCAATAATATGATATGTCTAAAACAAAGAGAAGAAGTTGGCACTCAGCATGATGTGGGAGTCCATCGACTCCTTGTTAAATAATGCCACACTCTTGAGACGACTCAGGACAGGGGTTCCCGCGGAGCTCTCCTTAGGTGCTTCTGCTAGGGTTGCAAAGAACTGGGCTAGCATGGGCTTCAACTTTACTCTGTCACTTGATCATCTTTCTTAACAAACCAAGGGCAGACACCAGGCTTAGATAGAATTTAATAGCATTTTAATGTTTACTATTATTTTTTTTTGGTACTCAGGATTGAATTCAGGGGCATTCTACCTCTGAGCTACACCCCCAGCCCTATTTGATTCTTTTAGTTTTTTAAAACAAAGTCTTCATAGGTTTATGAGGGTCTCATTAAGTTGTTGAGGCTGGTCTTGAACCTGCAATCCTCCTGTCTCAGCCTCCCAAGAACTGGGATTATAGGCATGTGCCACCACAGCATTTTAATATCAACATTATGATATATTGAAGGTGGCCATTTATTTAAGGCAAATAGTACTTGACATTTTACACCTGTGGTTTCCCTATAATATTTGCATTGAAATAAAGTGAGCTAAACAAACAGAAAATGGAAAACCAATAGAAAGAAATTTATTTCATAAGTTTATAATGATTGTTACACAGATGTGACAAAAATCATGTATAAGGCACACAAAATAGTCAGGGTTTGAGAAATATTGTCGTGATTATGAAGAACGAAGATGCCGCTGGTTTTGAATTCTAACTTTCCGAGGTCTAACTTGGAAGGAGGCCTTCAGCTTGTTGCCTAGCTTTCCCAAGGCTTCCTTCTCCCCAGGTGAAAATAAGGGTAGTATGGACAACGAGCATGTGGGTGTGAATGCTACTGTAGGCACCTGAGCTGACCTTGGCTTACACAAGGGGGGATTTCATTGTGCCCCATGGTCTCAGCACCCAGCGTCTCTCTTCCTGCCCCTCCATTATCGGGTGACTCACATTTTTGTGTGACTCACAAGGTTCCACCACCATACTCAGGTTCCAGCCAAGAAGAAGACGGCATTTCACAACACGATGGCATTTCACAACCCAGGATTTGCACGCAGCACTTCTATTCTTGGAGCTGACATGGGGGAACCAAGCACCTCAGTCCTAAGCACCACTATTAGGTTTCCCCCTGCAGTGTAGATGGTCAGCTAGAATTCTTCAGGGACCTTGATCTCATTTCCTTGCCCATGAATATTTACTGAACTTTGAGAAAAACACATTCCTTGTTTCATATAGTGATTGCTACTCTTGTTGAATGTGGAGGTGATCACAGCAGGTAAGCTGGCAGGTCCTCCCCTGGGGGACTTACAGTCTGGAAAATCAGCAATCAACAAGGAAATGAGAGAATTTTTAAAATGATGATAAATGATGGCAAGTGTTTTGAAAGAAAAAAAACCTGAATATTTCTATAGAAAATAACTAAAGAGTGCATCCTCTGGAAAATGGCTACCAAGAGTGGTTGAGACAACATCCTTATAAGTTGAGCCCTGAAAGGGAGTGGGGTAAAGAAACGCAAGGGCGTTGGACTATTAGACAGCAGTGAAAAGCAGAGGAACCACAGTTATGTGCAACTATGAGGACGAATCTTAGAAAAACAGAGTTGAGTGAAAAAAAAAAAATCAGTCTATGATGTAATTTTCATGAAATCCAACACTAGCCAAACCAGGCAAACTATCATTTCAGGATGCCAACATATGGTATCAAACTAAATGCAGAAAAGCAGGAAAATTGTAAACACAAAATTCAGAATAATGAAGCCAGGCATGGTGGCACACGCTTGTAATCCCAGCATTTGGGAGGCTGAGACCAGAAGATCTGGGTTCGTGGCCAACCTCAGCTACCTAGTGAGGCACTCCACAACTTAGTGAGACTCGGTTTCAAAATAAAGAATAAAAAATAGGGCTGGGGGTATAGCTCGGAGGTAGAATGCTCCTGGGTTCCATCCCCAGTACCACACACACACACACAAATCAGAATAATGTATACCTGAGGAGGAGAGGGAAGGAGAAAATAACACGAGCATATTCAAGATTAAGTTCTAGTTTTAAAGTTAGACGGTAGGTTCGTGGCTGATATGACACTTTTCTTTTCTTTTGTGGTACTGGGGATTGATCACAAGGGCATTCTAACTCTGAGCTACACCCTCAGCCCTATTTTAATTTTTTCTTTTGAAATGGGATCTATGTAAGTTGCAGAGGGCCTCGCTAAGTTGCTGAGGCTGGCTTTGAACCTGTGATCCTCCTGTCTCAGTCTCCCACCACGCCTGGCGATAAGGAACATTTTAGCAACGAAGATAAGGGGACTCTAAAATGCCTACAGAACCTTGACAGGCAGTGCAAATTGGGACCTGCGCTGGAAGTGAATGGCAGAGTACCTGTCCCGCCGACAGGGGGCGCCCCAGGAAGCCCCAGCTCACCCTGCCATGCCGGCTTGTGGGGCTATGGCGCTCAGAACCCTAAGGCACCCAGAACTTCCAACTTTCCCCAAGACGCCTTACACCTGCGTTTTTATAAGCAACACCCCCCAATGTTCCAATGTGGGCCGTGATTT
>PVLC010045836.1:0-11673 GCA_004027655.1 Graphiurus murinus | reverse complement strand
GCACGCTTGTAATCCCAGCATTCGGGAGGCTGAGACCGGAGGATCTGGGTTCGAGGTCAGCCTCAGCTACCTAGTGAGGCACTCCGCAACTTAGTGAGACTCGGTTTCAAAAATAAAGAATAAAAAATAGGACTGGGGGTATAGCTTGGAGGTAGAATGCCCCTGAGTTCAATCCCCAGTACCGCAAAAAAAAAAAAAAGAATAAAAATAGGTTTGGAGATGTAGCTTGGAAGTAGAATGCCCCTAGGTTCCACCCTCAATACAACAACAACAACAACAAAAAGTTTGGAGAGAAATTACCCATGATCCTATGATCAGAGAATCTGAGTGTGCTTGAAAATTAACTTCAGACTCATCCGCCTCACGGGGCTCTTACTAGAAAGAGAAGGGAGGAGAGGACTGAAGAATCTGACGAGGCTACGTTGGGGATCATCTCTGATGAGCTCAAATTTTAGCAGATTTTATTTATTTATTTATTTATTTATTTATTTATTTATTTATTTATTTATTTATTTATTTATTTTATTGCGGTACTGAGAATTGACCCCAGTGGCATTCTACCTCCAAACTACACCCCAGCCCTATTTTTATTTATTTATTCATTTATTTATTTTTTTTGCAGTACTGGGGATGGAACCCAGGAGCATTCTACCTCCAAGATACACCCCCAGTCCTATTTCTTATTCTTTATTTTGAAACAGGGTCACCCTCAGTTGCAGAGGGCCTCACTAATTATTAGCCGAGGCTGGCCTCGAACCTGATGTTTCAGTCTCAGCCTCCCAAGTACTGGGATTACAAGCATGCACCACTACGCCCAGCTTTTTATTCTTTATTTTGAAACAGGGTCTCACTAAGTTGTGGAGGGCCTCACTGAGTAGCTGAGGTTGGCTGCAAGCCTGTTATCCTCCTGTCTCAGCCTCCCAAGTACTGAGATTACAAGCATGTGCCACCACACCTGGCTTAAATAGATTTTAAAAGATATGAAAGTAACTCATGCTTAATGTAGGGAATTGGGAAATTTTAGAAAATTAAAAAGAGATAGTAAATAACACCAAGAATTCTACTATCCAGTGAAAACCATATTTATATGGTTTTTTTGCGGTACTGGGGATTGAACTCAGGGGCATTCTACCTCTGAGCTACACCCCCAGCCCTATTTTGTATTCTTTATTTTGAAACAGGGTCTCCCTAAGTTGCGGAGTGCCTCACTAGGTAGCTGAGGCTGGCCGTGAACCCGGATCCTCTGGTCTCAGCCTCCCGAATGCTGGGATTACAAGCATGCGCCACCACGCCCGGCTAATATTTATATGTTTTATTACAGTACTTTTCTGTGCGTTGTTTGAGATTATCATATGACTACACACACTTTTGGTTTTCAGTAGGAATATGTATTCTTTATCAATGCTGTGTTACTTAGTTGTATAATTTTCTATCATAGATGTTGGCCAGCAGTTTACATAGGTATTCTCTTATATATGGTTTTTTTTGCTATTAAAAATAATACTTGATATTAAAAATAGCAATGAACATCTTTGTGCATGAAAGATTTTTCTGTACTCTTAAGTTATTTCTTTAAGGTAGATTCTCAGAAGTTAACATTCACTGGGCTCTGAAAATATCACCAAGCCATTTGCCAGGAAAATCATGCCAACTTATCTTCCCACTGTTTTGTACCAGTCTAATGAGCTCGGATTTTTAAAAAGATGTATATAATGGGTAAAAAGAACAAGTTACTGAAAAGAAAATTATAAAAGAGACTTTCTTAGATCTAGAATGTTAAAACTAAGTGAGTTCAGGCGTGGTGGTGCACGCTTGTCATCTCAGTACTTGGGAGGCTGAGATAGGAGGATGGTAGGTTAGAGGACAGCCTCAGCAATTTACCAAGACTCTCAGCCACTTAGTGATACCCTCCTTGTTTTAAAATAAAGAATAAGTAGGGCTGGAGGCGTAGCTCCGTGGTAGAATGCCTCTGGTTCAATTCCCAGTACCAAAAACAAAACAAAAAAAACCCAAATGCTAAATGAGAGACGGGGACCCTGCGAGATGATTGAGTGGATCATAATGGCGGGGTGGTCTAGGACTAAGACCGGCATCAACCAATTCACTGCTGACGGGCCTGGAGAGGGAAATGTTAGCAAATGCAAAGAGAAAACAGAATTCGGCTTCTCCTTCTTCCATCCAAGAGAATGGCGGTTGGAATGATACAGGTAGCCCATGTGTCCACGTAAGGAAATTGATGCCAAGATGGGTGTGTTCATCCTAAAAGAGAATCTAAGTTATTCTAAGTAACTTCAAGGAGCCGGGCGTGGTGGCGCACGCTTGTAATCTCAGTACTTGGGAGGCTGAGATAGGAGGATCTGGGTTCACGGCCAGCCTCAGCTACTTAGTGAGGCCCTCTGCAACTTAGTGAGACCCTGTTTCTTTCTTTCTTTCTTTTTTTTTTTTTTTTTTTTGTGTGTGTGTGTGTGTGTGTGTGTGTGTTACTGGGGATTGAACTCAAGGGCGTTCTACCTCCAAGCTATACCCCCAGCCCTAGTTTTATTCTTTATTTTGAAACCAAGTCTCACTAAGTTGCGGAGGGCCTCACTAGGTAGCTGAGGCTGGCCGCAAACCCAGATCCTCTGGTCTCAGCCTCCCAAATGCTGGGATTACAAGCGTGCGCCCGGCTGAGACCCTGTTTCAAAATAAAGATAAAAAATAGGACTAAGGGTATAGCTCAGAGGTAGAATGCCCCTGAGTTCAATCTCCAGTTCCACCAAAAAATAAAATAAATAGAAAGAGGGTCCAGGTATTTTGGTAACACACCTGCAATCCCAGCACTCCCGAGGTTGAGACAGAAGGATCGCAGGTTCAAGGCCAGCCTCAACAACTTAGCAAGATCTTGTTTCAAACTAACAAATAGAAAGGGCCGGGGGTCTCACTTGGAGGTAGAACGTCCCTAGGTGTAACCCCCAGCACCACACATACAGAGAGAAAAAGGAGAGGCGGGGTAAGAACAGACTCAAACAGCGAACCTGTTAGAACCTCCAGATGGAACCGGAGCAGACTTCCCAGCATCTGTGTTATGAGCACTTAGGGGAGAGTTACCACTTGGAAGTCAGACACCTGCTCCTTTCTCTCGTCCTCCTGGTCTTTAAGGAGGTTGCTGTCAGTTGCAGCGCTGCTGTGTTTCTGGACATCAGGGTAGCTTTTCATTGAATCGCTGGTGGGACTTTTTTGATGACCTGGGAAAATGTAGTCCAAACACCAGACCTGTTTAGACAGAATGGTCGTGGAACTGCTCTGCCCAAGAAGAGTCAATCATCTGATCGGTAGCCATGGGGAAGGAGGTGGCCGCGTCACTCAGAGGGCTCCCATCTCAGCCCTCCCCTGACCAGGGCTTTGCCAGCGACCTGTCCAGGTGCTCATGTCACGGAACTCTGGAGGCCAGCGGACCCTAGAGACGGGTCCAAGTCTCGAGAAACTGCAGGAAGCTAGTGGCGAGGTCCAGAGTCAATCCACATCCTTTTTTTTTTTTTTTTTTTTTTGCGGTACTGGGGATTGAACTCGGGCATTCTACCTCCAAGCTACACCCGCAGCCCTATTTTTTTTTTTTTTTTTTTTTTTGCGGTACTGGGGATTGAACTCAGAGGCATTCTACCTCCGAGCTATACCCCCAGCCCTATTTTTTATTCTTTATTTTGAAACCAAGTCTCACTAAGTTGCGGATGCCTCACTAGGTAGCTGAGGCTGGCCGCGAACCTGGATCCTCCGGTCTCAGCCTCCCGAATGCTGGGATTACAAGCGTGCGTCACCACGCCCGGCTCACATCGTTTCTTACAGAGAGTTCTGAGCAACAGGCGCATGCGTGCCAGGGAGGGTGCTATTATAAAAATAATCATGCTGCCGGGTATGGTGGTGGTGCACATCTGTAACCCCAGTACTTGGGAGGCTGAGACAGGAGGATCGCAGGTTCAAGACCAGCCTTAAAAACTTAGTGAGACTCTCAGCAACGTGGTGAGACCCTGTTTCAAGACAAATCTTTTTTTTTAAAAAAGGCTGGGAGTGTAGCTTGGAGGTAGAATGCTCCTGTATTCAATGCCAAGTACCACACACACACACACACACACACGCACACATAAATCATGCAGATAACAATAGTAGAAAATAATAGCTACTATTTCTTAAGTATTTGCTCTATTGACCCATATTTATTACATCATCATTAGCAAGTATATAGTTTTACTTTATGCCAGCTTTCTGTCATCTAAAACCTTGATACAGCCAAGCGTGGTGGTGCACACCTGTGATCCCAGTGCTTGGGAGGCTGAGACAGGAGGATTGCAGGTTTGAGGAGAGCCTCAGCAAGCAGTGAGACTCTCATCAACCTAGTGAGACCCTGTTTTCAAAATAAAAATAAAAATGGGCTGGGAGTGAAGCTTGGAGGAAAATGCCCCTGGGTTCAATCTCCAGTACCACAAAAATGAATAAATGAATGAATGAATGAATGAATGAATGAATGAATGAATATAAAACAAAAACTTGACCCACATGTCTCTGGATTCAGCGGTACTTACTTCGCAGGCTGACCGTTCCCCCCATTCTCACAGCTGATGGAGACAGGCTGAGTAACTTCTACAAAGTCACAGCCCTGGGAAATAGGGATTCATGTAGATGTTCAGTTCCTGCAGGCTTAGACACCGTGAGATAGTTGTCTTTTTTTTTTTTTTTTTTTAGATGTATGTATTTAATTTTATGTCTTGCCCAAATGCCAAAGACGTTTAGGCAGAAAGGCAGGTGATTAACTCTGTGAACTTTGGGGTCTGGCCTCCTGCATTCAGATCTCGGCTCTTCCCTCTGCTGGCTGTGTGGCTTTGGTCAGGTCACCTAACTTCTCTGCGCTCCAGTTTTCTCCTTTGTTAAGTGAGGACGGTGATGGTCTCTACCTTCTAGAATTGTGTGGGTGACGTACCACGTGGCACAGAAAGCGCCTGTCCTTGCTGTAATCATTACGCTACTTGAGAGTAATTTGGCGGGTATTGAATCGGGCCCTGGAGTCAACAGGCGCAGCGCTTGGTTTTGAGACTCACGTGAAACAGGCGAGGACTCACTCTAGTGGACTCTGAAGGGAGGCGCCATCCCAGGCTCCGAGCCTCCCCAGAGCCGCGTGGCAATTCGAAGCTGATCTGGGAATGAAATCCGGGCTCCCGACTCCGGCATGCTTCTCGTAGTTAGCTTTAAACATAGCTCAGAAAACTTCAGTCATGTTCGAATGTCCTCATGACGGGCATGCTTCTCGTAGTTAGCTTTAAACATAGCTCAGAAAACTTCAGTCATGTTCGAATGTCCTCATGACGTGGCCAGCCCTTTAGCATGGAATTAAAGAAATCCAGAGAGTTTGAGAGCCTGTGGGTATCCTCCAAGGGATACCATGACCTCGACCTAAACCGCCCCCGCCCTTGGAAAAAGATAGTACAGAAGAATTCTTATACTGGGAATTGAACCCAGAGGCATTCTACCTTAGAGCTATACCCCAGCCCAATTTTATTTCTTATTTGGAAACAGGGTCTCGCTAGGTTGACAAGAGTCTCACTACTTGCTGAGGCCGTCCTGGAACCTGCGATCCTCCTGTCTGAGTGTCCCAAGTACAGGGATTACAAGCATGCGCCACCACACCTGGCGAATCCTTAGTAATTTTCTTAACCATAGCAGTTCGTTTCCTCTGTACGAACTGACGACTGAAAATTCTTCTCAATCGTCTCTGAAATGAACCGGCCTGAGGCATGCTTATTCCAGTAACTGCCTCTTTTGGGTTCGTTGGGTGCAAGGGAGGGTATCACAGAGGTGCAGAAGCCTCCCTCCCAGCGATCACTAGCCCCTATTTATTCATTTACTTATTTTTTTGATACTAGGGATTGAAGCCAGGGGCATTCTGCCTCCGAACTACACCCCCTGCACTTTTTAAAATTTTTATTTTGAAATAGAGTCTCACTAAGTTGCCGAAGGTCTCTAAATTGCTGAGCTTGGCCTTCTGCGATCCTCCTGTTTCAGCCTCCCAAGTACTCCCAAGTACTGAGATTATAGGCTTGTGCCACTGTGCCTGGCATCAACACCTGGGTTTTTGTGTGTGTGTGTGTGGGGGTGTTTGTTTTACTTTGTTGAGTTAAAGTGGCAAGAGACAGCTGTAAAACAATTACACGTGTTCCTCCCACATCCTACCCACCAGCCTCCGTCACGACAGCACTGTGATCCTTGTGACGGGTCAGGCTTTGGCTCCGAGGAAGGCTGAGAGCGGCCAGGGGCAGCAGACTAGCATCCTGCGACCACAGAGATTTATTCCAGGATGCATTCAAGGCAGAGTCCCAGCCAGGTGTGGAGACACATGCCTATAATCTCAGTGCTTGGGAGGCCGAGACTGGAGGATCACAGGTTTGAGGCCAGTCTCAGCAACTCAACAAGACCTCATTTCAAAAATAAAAAGGGCTAGGGATGTGGCTCAGTGGTAGAGCGCTCCTGGGTTCAATCCCCATATCTTTTTTTTTTTTTTTTTTTTTTAATTATAATTTTAGTCTTGGTAGCTTGAGAAAGCCTCCAAGGATCTCAATCTTGGATGGGTTGGAGTCAGTCTTTCCTGAATCCCCAATAGGTGTGGAAGCACAGTGTCGATTCTGAGCCTGGACGGGAAATGGCACACAGACTCTGGAATCAGACTGCCTGGGCTCGAATCTCAGCTTGTCTTGAAAACCCCTTAAACGGACTGGGGACTCGGTTTCTAATCCAGACCCGTCTCGTGGATCGAGTGAGCGTGCAATTAACTAATATTTGTAAAGTGCTTAGCAAGGTGCCTGGTGCATAGAAATGTTTACTAAATGGTGTGTGTGTGTGTGTGTGTGTGTGGTGTGTGTGTGTGGTGTGTGTGTGTGTGGTGTGTGTGTGTGTGTGTGGTGTGTGTGTGGTGTGTGTGTCTGTGTGTGTCTCTCTCTCACTGGGGATTGAACCCTTGAGAGCTCTACCTCTGAGCTACACCCCCGCCCCTTTTTTTTTTTGTCGTTGTTGTTGTTTATTTTGAAGCAGGGTCTTGCTAAGTTGCCGAGGCTGGCCTCAAACCTGCGATCCTCCCGTCTCAGCCTCCCAAGTACTGGGATTACAGGCACGCGCCATCGCCCACCTGGTTCATTAAATGGTCTTGATTAGTCCAGATTTACCTCCGGGGGACTAGGCCCGATTCCACTTTGACACTCTACCACAGCAGGGCCCTTAGGTTTGAGGGATGTGGCCTCTTTTCCTGAACTGGGATTGCTAGCCTGGCCTTTCCGTTCTCTGGAAGGCGGTGGGAGCTGACTTTCCCAGTAAGGACGGCGAGCACTTTTAGCTGCTCGAGCCGCCGCCTTTGCCCTTTCTACTGCGTCCCTTCGTCCAGTGGCCTTCATTGTGTAGCTTGCCTCCTGGGGACCTCTTCAGTAGAGCCGCTACAATGGCCAAGTATTCCCGTAACTCCCTGGTCCCTTGGCAAGGGGGTTTCCACCCGCCTGTGGCCCTGGGGGAGAGATTAATAGGAAATGAGAAGAGAAACTTAACCGGCAGTGCTCTTTGCAGTGTGGGACTCTTCTTGTATTGAGGGAAAAGATTACTCATGAGTATTTGCTTGCATCGAATATAAAGAACCTCAAATTACTACATGCGCCCCCCACCCCACCCCTCCTCCTCGCCTGCCTCCCTCCCTTGCAGAGTGTCCTTAGCAGAAACTTCAGCATTTTGCTTTCATTTCCCTCCTGGATGGGATTCGGTTCTGTATTTGCTGCGGCGCCCGGCATTCCACCGAGCTGGCCCGGGCTTCCCCGCTCTGCCTGAGCATCCTGGCTCACTCCCGGCCACCGGGGGCTTTCCTGGGCCACGCTTGTTCCCTGTGGCCCCTGCACCACCACCACCACCCCTCCTCCTCCTCCTCCTCCTCCTTCTCCTCCTCCTCCTCCTCCTCCTTCTCCTCCTTACCCCCCCACCCCCGTGGGAAGGAGAGGGAGGTAAACTGTGCTGTTCTTGGTCAGAGGGGACACCTTTGACAGCAGGAAGGAAGGCTGAAGGTTTTCAGCAGTTCAAATGCTGAGATTCTGCTGAGCCAGCTGGGCTGCCACTCCCATCTCAGTGCGAGGTTCCAGATCTTCCAGATCGACATCTTCAAGGTCACCAGAGAGACTTGGGCACCTCCTGTCTCTATGTGGACTTTTTGTGTGTGTGTGTGTGGTACTGGGGATGGAACCCTGGGGCATTCTACCTCTGAGCTACATCCTCCAGCCCTATTTTTTATTCTTTATTTTGAAACAGGGCCTCACTAAGTTGCAGAGTGTCTCACTAAGTAGCTGAGGCTGGTGGAGAACCTGCAGTCCTCCTGTCTCAACCTCCCAAGTACCGAGATTACAAATGTACACCACCACACCCAGCTTATCTGGACCTTTAAAAAAAAATGTTTTTATTGGTGCATTCTAACAGTGTCTCATACGCACATCACACCATCTGTTCTCTTCTCCAAAACTCCCCTCTCTCTGCCCTCCTCCCTCCCCTGTGTCTTTCACTGTCTCTCCTCTATTTTCATGAGGTTCTTGAAGCTTTCTTAAGAGACTTTGCTTTCTGGCCCAGGCAAGAGTCAAAAACAAAACCCCGAATCCTTTCATTACCATATTTTATTCTAAAGGTCCTGGGGGCAGTCACAAATTACAAATCTGTGGTGCTACTTGCTTCTTCCATATGAAAAAATATACTTCTAAGACCAAAAAACCAGCCCGGTGTGGTGGCACACGCTTGTAATCCCAGTACTTGGGAGGTTGAGACAGGAGAATCACAGGTTCGCCGCCAGCCTCAGCTCCTTAGTGAGGCTGTCAGCAACCTAGCAAGACTATTTCAAAATTAAAAAATAAAAAGGGCTGGGGATGTAACTCAGAGGTAGAATGCCTCTGGGTTCAATCTCCAGTACCAGAAAAAAAGAAAGAGAGAGAGAGAGAGAGAGGGAGGGAGGGAGGGAGGGAGGGAGGGAAGAAAGGAAGGAAGGAAGGAAGGAAGGAAGGAAGGAAGGAAGGAAGGAAGGAAGGAAGGAAGGAGCGAGCACAAACAGTAGCTGTGTCATACATTTGTACAAGTTTCTTTAATGTCCGGCGTACTAGAAGGTGCTAAATTCTCAGCGCTGCGTTCCATCTGTCCCAGTGTCACGTGTCCTGCAGCCTCTTGGTTCCGTCGTATGCTCATGAAGGAATGAGAATGAAAAGGGCAAAGAGTCTCTTTATGCTGTTATAGAAGGAGTTTTTACTACATTGACACCCTGCCGAGGTTTGGGGAACCCCAAGGGTACTTTGGATCAAACCTAGGGAATCATCCTTCTAATGACTTTCCACAAGCCGGGCGGGGTGGCCCACGCTTGTCATCCCAGGACTTGGGAGGCTGAGACAAAAGGGTCGCAGGTTCACACCCAGCCTCAGCTACTTAGTAAGGCCCTCAGCAACTTCGTGAGAACTTGTTTCGAAATAAGTAAAATGGGACTGGGGGTGTAGCTTGGATGTAGAATGCCCTTAGGTTCAATTCATGGCACCAAAAAAAAAAAAAAAAAGTTTTCCCACAGCCAGGCATGGTGGCACACACCCGTAATCCCAGTACTTAGGAGGCTGAGACTGGATGGTAAATTTGAGGCCAATCTCAGCAGTGTAGCAAGACTCCATTTCGAAATAAAAAATAAGAAGGGGTGGGGGTGTAGCTTGGAGGTAGAATGCCCCTGGGTTCTATCCCCAGTACCACAAAAAAGAAAAGAAGGGAGGGGAGAAAAGGGAATTCCCATAGGCAGCAAAGTAAAATAAAAATCTAGATTCATAGTCAGGTTCCCAGAGGCCCGGCCTGAGCCACCCTCCAGCCTCAGCTCCGTCCCCCCTGCAAGGCCCCTCGGAACCCCACTGGGACGCTCTGCCATCAGCGGGTTTTATAAAAAGGCAGAAGATTTCAGTGGCACCTTCGCCCCTCCCCAGAGGCCAGGCTGCCGGTTTCCCAGAGGCTGAGCGAATCTCTTCCTGGAAGAAGCTTCAGGGAGCGCTTCATCACTTGGCAGCCCTGGAAGGTCAAGGCCAGCTCTGGAACACTCCCTCCTCAAAAGGACATGGGCTGCACGAAGCTCTTCACCCATTCTGTGGTTCCCTCCAAAAGCACACTCAGATGTGTCAGGATTCTGGGCCGCCTTGGAACAACCCAGGAACTAACACAGGCCCTGGGGCCGGACCTCTAAGACCTGCCATCCCTTAGACACATCAAAGGAGGGATGGCCAGGTGTGATGGTGCAGGCCTGTGATCATGGTACTTGGGAAGCTGAGGAAGGAGGGTCGAAGGTTCAAGGCCAGCCTCAGCAACTTAGTGCAAGAGACCCTGTTTCAAAATAAAAAGGGCTGCAGGTATAGCTCGGAGGTAGAATACCCCTGGGTTTAATCCCCAGTACCAAAATAAAGAAAAAGAGGGAATAGGTGCCCTCATTTTGCTTCTAAATAAATAAATAAAAATAAAATTTTCTAATAAATAAAAAGTGAATCTGACAGCACACTTGAGCACTTCCAAAGCGAGGGCTTTAACCTGGAGCCTGGCATGGAGCATAAGAGCTCTTCGGCTTGGCCGACTCCTCCGAGATCTCCCCCGGCTCTTTGACTGACCTTCTGTCTCCTCTCTCTGCCTCGCTCCCCTCCCACAGGCTTGCAGCCGGTGTACTGGAGCAGGGACGACGTAGCCCAGTGGCTCAAGTGGGCTGAGAACGAGTTCTCGTTAAGGCCCATCGACAGCAACACGTTTGAAATGAACGGCAAAGCTCTCCTGCTGCTGACCAAAGAGGACTTCCGCTACCGATCTCCTCACTCAGGTGAGAGGCGGGCCCGGGGCGAGGGGCGAGGGGCTGGGGGCGAGGGGCCGGCGCGGGCTGTCTGTCAGTCAGTGATTGGTCTTTGCTACCCCAAATTCTGCCCACGGTAGGTCATTACAACGCCAGGATGGTGACAGCTGCCCCCTGGTGTAAGCCAGTTTGAGGGGAGACAAAGACATTTCCAGATTAAGGGAAGACCTTTAAGGTTAGGAGAGGTAGCCCGCTGGAATTTAAGAGATCCAGCCCAGCCACCAGGTAAGAAGGAAAGGCCGTCTCTCTGCCCTTTCATCTACCTGGTCCCTGATTCTGAAGACTGTAAAAGAGATGGCTGAGCCGGGCGTGGTGGTGCACGCCTGTAATCCCAGTACTCGGGAGGCTGAAACAAGAGGATCGCAGGTTCAAGATCAGCCTCAGCAACCTAGCGAGACTCTCAGCAACCTAGCGAGGCCCTGTTTCATATACAAGTTAATAAGAAGGGCTGGGATGTCGCTCAGAGCTAGAACATCCCCTGGGTTCAATCCCTAGTGCCACTTACACACACACACACACACACACACACACACACACACGGCTGAGAGTTCGTGGAGGTTGTGAACTGCTCAATTAAAAACAGACAGGAAGCCGGGCGTGGTGGCGCACGCTTGTAATCCCAGCATTCGGGAGGCTGAGACTGGAGGATCCTGGTTCGCGGCCAGCCTCAGCTACCTAGTGAGGCACTCCGCAACTTAGGGAGACCCTGTTTCAAATAAAGAATAAAAAATAGGGCTGGGGGTATAGCTCGGAGGTAGAATGCCTCCGAGTTCAATCCCCAGTACCGA
>PVLC010045835.1:0-11641 GCA_004027655.1 Graphiurus murinus | reverse complement strand
GTACTGGGGATTGAACTCAGGGGCATTCTACCTCTGAGCTATACCCCCAGCCCTATTTTTTATTCTTTATTTTGAAACCGAGTCTCACTAAGTTGCGGAGTGCCTCACTAGGTAGCTGAGGCTGGCCGCGAACCCGGATCCTCCGGTCTCAGCCTCCCGAATGCTGGGATTACAAGCGTGCGCCACCACGCCCGGCTTTGAAAAAAAAATTTTTTTTTGAAAAAAAATTTTAATACATGTAAACTTTTGCCTTATTGAAGATAACATGCAAACCCACAGGCACCTTGGTGTTGGTCTTCCATCTTAATAGCCCACGCACTTCTGAGCTTAGGACTCAGCTCTTTTAACCTTCCTGATCTCCACCTCCTCCGTCCTCTGGGTCTTGCTGTAGTCCCAGAGGAAGTGGTGAACCTCAGTTTTGCTGTCACTCGTCACTTATTGGGTGTCTCTCATTCCTTCCCTGTGAGGGATTTACAGAACCTCCTGAGTCCCGTTGGTGCTAGGTGCTCGTCAGTGGATCAGAATTCAGCTGTCCACTCTGCTTGGCCTCCTGAGTCCCCCTTTTGCATGGCCCTTTCCTCTTCCTGCTGCACCAGCACTGGGTAGCCTTTTGCCTCAGCTTCCTTTATCTTCTTCCCAAGCCTGCAACCATGAAACAGTTTTATTGCTCTACCTTCTGCTTTTTGTCCTTCTTCTCATCTCAAATTTCATGTTTTTGTTTTGTAGCTGGGGCTAAAAGCTCCTGCCATTGTCACTCATTCTCTTTTTTTTTTTTTTTTTGCAGTACTGGGGATTGAACTCAGGGGCATTCTACCTCTGAGCTATACCCCCAGCCCTATTTTTTATTCTTTATTTTGAAACCGGGTCTCACTAAATTTTGGAGTGCCTCACTAGGTAGCTGAGGCTGGCCGTGAACCCGGATCCTCTGGTCTCAGCCTCCAGAATGCTGGGATTACAGGCGTGCACCACCACACCTGGCTACTCATTCTCTTTTAAGTCCTAGTCTTTGTCTACTTGAAAAAACAACTGGGGGGAAAGGTATATAGGAGGAAATCTGCATATAATTGAATTTCATATAAAGACATCTTGTGATTAGGGAGTAGACTTTCTGTAATATTGAAAAAGACATTTTTTTCCCTTTTTAGGACTTTTTTTATTGCCTCCTATACTTTTTAATTCTTTACGAAAAAAAATAATTTTACATTTGCTTTGGACCAGGAGAGTGGAATATATGGGCATGGTGTACTAGCTAGAAGTGACACTAGTTAGCATAAAAGTTGTTTAGAGCTGGGTTTAGTGGTGCACGCCTATAATCCCCGTACTTGGGAGGCTGAGACAGGAGGATTACAAGTTCAAGACTAGCCTCAGTAATTTAGTGAAATCTTGTTTCAAAATTAAAAAAAAAAAAAAAGGACTGGGGGTGTAGCTTAGAGGTAGAACACCTTTGGGTCCAATTGCCAATGCAAAAAAGAAAGAAAGAAAGAAAAAGAAAAGAAAAGACATTTCTGGTAGTAGGGACAATGTTGAATGGTATTACATTTCACTGAAAAGGCAGCTCTGAGAGGGGTTTCCATCCTTCTGTTCAACGTGTGATGGATGCTCAGCCAGATAGTGGCTACCCTAGTGTTGAGAGCAGAAGCTGTGGGCAGCTGCTTTAGGTCTCATTGGTGATCTGAGAAGTGCCATTTGGAAACACAGGACAACAGACTGTTGATAGGTTGAACTAGATTGGAATTGCAAGGTCCTTTACCATGGTGATTTTGGGATTAAGATTTTAAGATTATCAGCCAGGCACAGTGCCTCACTCTTGTAATCCCAGCTACTTAGAGGCTGACATAGGAGGATCACAAGTTCAAAGCCAGTGTGGGCAATTAAGCAAGACCCTGTCTTGAGATAAAGTGAAAAGGGCTGGGGATAAAGTTCAGTGGCAGAGTGCTGCTAGGTTCAATCTTCAGTACTACACCAAACATGATGATCTGTTAAATGGGAATGGTAAGACAGACTAGTCTTCCCCCATCCCTGTTTTTTTTTTTTTGGCGGTACTGGGGATTGAACTCAGGGGCATTCTACCTCCAAGCTACACCCCCAGCCCTATTTTTTATTCTTTATTTTGAAACAGGGTCTCACTTAGTTGCAGAGGGCCTCACTAGGTAGCTGAGGCTGGCCGTGAATCCAGATTCTCCGGTCTCAGCCTCCCAAATGCTGGGATTACAAGCATGTGCCACCATGCCTGGCTCCCATCCCTGTTTTTGCCTTCTGTGATTTGTTATCCCTGGTCAACCATGGTCCAAAATGACATATGGAAAATTCCATAAATAAACAAATTGTAAGTGCTAAATTACTTTTATTATAGTATATTGTTCTATTTTTATTGTTATTGTTAATCTCTTCCTGTGCCTAATTTATTAATTATACTTTATCATAGGTATATTTGTATAGAAAAAACAGCATGTACAGGGTTTGGTACTATTTGTAGTTTCAGCATCCATTGGGGAGACTTGAACATATCCCCCATGGATAAGGGGCAGGCTACTGTAGAACTGTGAACAAGCTTGAATGGCTAGAGCTCACAACCTTTAGGTGTAACAACAAAAATTTTGCTATTCACTTATTTTCTACCAAACGTCGATGCTGAAGATAATTAATCTACAAATTGTTGTATGAATTTGAAGGTGTTAGTCTATTGAACACTTTTTGTTAGGCACTCTGGAAATCAACAACAACAAAAAATGTGTAACCTTGTCCTTTACAGAGCAGCTCCTGTGGAGAGAAGAGTTGGCATTGACTGGGGCTGAATTAGACCCAGAAAGAGGACAAACTATAAGAAAAAGAGGCATAAGGAGAGATTTTGTCATTTTGTTATTATGGTTAAGGGAACGATGATACCAAATCCAGAATTGGGGTGGCAGACTTATTTTGGAGAGAGAGATGAAGAATTATCCTTTGGAGGTTTGGATGTGAGGCAGATTTAGAATAGAAATCTCTGGTATTGGTCAGTGATGTAAACCAGCTCTCCCTTCAGAGGTCAAGATCAGCAAGACACATGAGAATAATTAGAATAGAGGTGACTTAAAGTTGTCCAAATAAAAGCACTTTTTTTTTTTTTTTTGGTACTGGGGAGGGAACCCACGGGCCTTCTACTTCCGAGCTACACCCCCAGACCTATTTTATTTCTTATGTGGAAACAGGGTCTTGCTAAGTTACTGAGAGCCTCACTAAGTTGCTGAGGCTGTGGTCCTCCCGTCTCAGCCTCCCAAGTACTGGGACTGTAGGCGTGCGCCACCATGCCTGGTTTAAAAGCACTTTCTAAGATGAGAATAAGGAGAATGAAGAACTCAGGGCTGAAAACTAGGCTTTGGGAAATATCCAGATGTGGAGAGTGAGCCCTGAGGGAAGTGACCCCAGAAAGACACCTTTGAAGAACTCACAGAATGGTCTGTCAGGGGACCAGAAACAGTGTTAGAGGACCAGGTCCTTTAGACTTCCAAGTGCCAGAAAATTGGGAGGGCAAGTGGCCAGAGGTATCTGCCCCAGCTTGGGTCCTCCAGGAAGCGGATGCTGAAACGGGGCGCTAGGAGTGGGAAGGGGTCGCTGGAGGGGAATCTGTGGAGGTGGGGGTGGGGGTGAAGGATTGGAAAAAGGAGCTTGAAAACCATGTCACAGCTCTTGGCAGCACCTGAGCACTGGAGCAGATTGCCCCTTAGGGGAACCCAGGTAGGGGAGAGTGGTTCTCAGTCATTGGTTGCGGGGGACCCCTAGGTGGCTGGAGGCTGTCAGCTGCCCTCAGGCTTTGTAGCTGCTGCAGTTCCTTTCTCCAAGGGCTTCTGAGCACTGAATCTGCCTGTCTGCCACAGAACCCCTTTGAAGAGCAGTTTCATGAGATTGACAGGGATAGAAGCCGTACTATAGGGGCCACAAAGGTCAGGTGGTCAGAAGGGTACGCAACTGAGGTGAACCTCAGATTTGAGATCACCTTGAGCGTGTGTACGCTGTGGCTCTAGATTTTCTTTGAGTGTAGTAAATTGAGCTACTTAATTTCTCACACTTGTGCATTCTTATTCTGTCTTTTCCTCAGAGGTCTGTACTTGAATTTTAAGGAAATGGACTACTTTACTAGGTTCCAGGCCATGTGAGTTACGTTTGACTAGTTCTGGTAGTGTTAATAACTACCAGGGGCACTGTGCTTTACTCTGAAAGTGATCTGAATTAGAGATTCCCATGAAAAGCTCTTTCTGGAAGCATTATTGACTAGTGAAATAAATTCAGAGACTCAGATATAGGTATAGATGGTGGGGAAGCAAAAGAAAAAGAAGAAAATCCTTGAATTTTATTTTATTTTTTTTGTGGTACTGGGGATTGAACTCAGGGGCATTCTACCTCCGAGGTATACCTGCAGCCCTATTTTTTATTCTTTATTTTGAAACAGGGTCTCACTAAGTTGCGGAGAGCCTTACTAGGTAGTTGAGACTGGCCATAAACCCAGATCCTCCAGTCTCAGCCTCCCAAATGCTGGGATTACAAGCATGCACTACCACACTCGGCTTCCTTGAAATATTTCAATTTAAAAATTTTTTAAATTTTTGTGGTACTGGGGATTGAACCCAGGGGAGTTCTACCTCTGAGCCACACCCCTAGCCCTATTTTATTTTTTAGTTTGAAACAGGCTCTCATTAGGTTGCTGAGAGTTGTGCTACATTGTCAAGGCTGTCTTCGAACCTGCAATCCTCCTGTCTCAGCCTCTCAAGTACTGGGGTTACAAGCGTGCACCACCATGGTCGGCAGAATATTTTATTTTATTTCATTATGTATTTATTTATTGCGGTACTGGGGGTTGAACTTATGGGCATTCTACCTCTGAGCTACACCCCCAGTCCTATTTTTTTTTTTTTTTGTGGTACTGGGGATTGAACTCAGGGGCATTCTACCTCCGAGCTATACCGCCAGCCCTAGTTTTTATTCTTTATTTTGAAACCGAGTCTAAGTTGTGGAGTGCCTCACTAGGTAGCTGAGGCTCGCCTCGAACCCGGATCCTCCGGTCTCAGCCTCCCGAATGCTGGGATTACAAGCGTGCGCCACCACGCCCGGCGCCCAGTCCTATTTTTTATTATTTATTTTGAAACAGGGTCTCACTAAGTTGTGGAGGGCTTTACTAAGTAGCTGAGGCTGGCCGCAGACCTGGGTCCTCCTGTCTCAGCCTCCCAAGTACTGGGATTACAAGCGTGAGCCACCACGCCTGGCTTGGCAAAACATTTTATTTATTTTTTGCGGTACTGGGGATTGAACTCAGGGGCATTCCACCTTCGAGCTATACCCCCAGCCCTATTTTTTATTATTTATTTTGAAACCAGTTCTCACTAAGTTGCGGAGTGTCCTCACTAGGTAGCTGAGGCTGGCTGTGAACTCGGATCCTCTGGTCTCAGCCTCCCAAATGCTGAGATTACAAGCGTGCGCCACTGGGTTCATTCCCCAGTACTGCCACAAACAAACAGCCGTCATCCAGTGGCATACACTGTGTTCAGAGGCAGATAGGAGTAAGATATTTTCTAAGATGACTGTCCTTACTAAAGAGTTGGGTTAGATACCTGCCATAATCTGTAAGTTTTATGTTTCCTTAGCCCCATGCTAGTCACTGTGAAGGACACAGAAGGAAAATAATAGACGGAGTTTCCTCCCTCACCAAGCCACAGTTAGGTATTTGAGGTATTGCTTGCATGTGAAACAATACAGTTAAATGCCAAATAGGAGTTCATGGGGCAGGGTGTGTTGTTAAAGGTTTCCTTGCGCTTTGAAGGACCCAGCCTTGAAGGATGTGACCTGGCAGAAGGGGCGTGTTTCCAGCACCGGAACCACTGTGGGAGACAGTTAGGAAGCTGAGGTTCTAGTCCCTGCTTTGTTCGTCATAACTGGGTGTCTTAAGCCAAGTCCCAGGTCTGGTCTTTTTTATCTGTGAGGTAAAGAAATAGGAGGAAGATATTTTCTAAGATGGTTTTCTTTTCTAAAGAGTTATGGCTTTACTATTGAAAGAAATTTTAATTATTATCATTATTGTTATTTTACAGTACTGAGGGTTGAACCCAGAAATGCTTTACCACTCAACTATGTTCTTATCCTTTTTTATTTTACATTTTGAGACAAGGTCTCAATAAGTTGCTCAGGCTGGCCTTGAACTTGAGATCCTCCTGCCTCAGCCTTCCTCGGACATGCGCCACTGTGCCAGGCTCTGAAAGAATTTTTAGAAAGAACCAATTCATAATCCCAGCATTTGGGAGGCTGAGACCGGAGGATCCAGGTTTGCAGCCAGCCTTAGCTACCTAGTGAGGCACTCTGCAACTTAGTGAGACCCTATTTCAAAATAAAGAATAAAAAATTAGGCTGGGCATGTAGTTTGGAGGTAGAATGCCCCTGAGTTCAATCCCCAGTACCGCAAAAAAAAAAAAAAAAAAAAGAATCAATTCAGCATTTATTGAAGACCTCTGAATACTGTGCAGCATGCTAGGTGCTGTAGGCATGCAGTGATGGGTAAGGCCTCGGTCTTGCCCTGAGAAATGTAGTCTTAAGGAAAGAAACTCAGGTGTGTAGCATAACACAGAGGTACAGTGACTTGGGTACAGAGTGGGGAAAGACCATCTTGGTTTTGGGTGGTGAAGGATTTCCAGTGAGATATAGCATTTATGGTAGTGGAAATAGAGATGGGGCTAGGGCCTTGTGCAAGGGCCCAGAGGAGGAAGGGGGTGGTCTATGATTTCCTTGGAATTTAGTGAGGAGGCTTATTTGGCTGGATTTGTACTCTGTGCGGAGGGGCTGGAAGAAATAAGGCTAGGAAGGGGGAGTGAGCTGGCTTGTGGGGCCGTGGACCTTGGATGCTTCCTTGGCTTTTACTTCTGATAGCCTTTGGTGACTTTCAGGCAGGGGGACAATGTGATGTGAGCAGCACTGGAAGACTTGCTTGTTAAGTGTCTAGGATGATGACTGATTGTACCTGGGGATTGAAGGGCAGTGTCAGGGAAGACTTTGAGATTTCCAGGAGGAATGGGGTTAAGATAACTGAAGACAAAGTGAGCAAGACTGAAACAGGATGAAAGGATTTTGTCTGGAAGGGGGAAGTGATTCCCGGTGGGAAGGGTAGGACTTCTAGTAGACAATACTCTGAAGGCAGGGCACGGCAGTGGTAGGAAATTGGTCACTCAGCCTCATTGTTAGGGAGAACCTGGTAATTTGCCATTAGCTTGAAATTTTATAAATCGGACAGGAATCTTCATGTTTTAAAAAAAAGATTGCCTATTATGAATTACCGTGCTGTAATTGTGTTGGTTCAGATAAGTGTATCCCCACCCCTTTTTTTTTCAGTGTTGAGTTTGCCCATTACGCACATCCTGTAAAGGGAAATGGTTATATGACTGGGGGGCACGTGCATGCTTTAAAAAAAAAAAACTTAGAATCTCTGCAGTGTTGGGAGGGAGCTGTTAAAACACTCTTTGGTTGTTCACCGTCCTCAATTTCATTTTCATGATAACGGATGCAAGATACTTAAAAAGAGTCAATAGCAAACTGCTGAGCTGTAGCTGACCACAGGAGCTGGACTCTCGCTCTTGCTCATTAGTCACCTCCTGTCAGTAGAGGCCCCGCAGCGGCTGCAGCAGAGAGTCATGAAGGAATGGAAGAGACGGCGTGGATATGGATCTCTTATTGTGTAACAATAGCTTATTCTTCACATCAGGGGAATGAGAGCAAAGTTGCTTAGCAATCATGTGGGCGCTGAAAGAATGGCCTTTGGAGGAGCGGGCGTTCGAAGTGGGATAAATTCAGCTTTTTCAAGAAACTTGCAAACACCCTGATTAGAGTGATTCTGTGGCAGTCCTTTTACAAACTGAGAACTGGTAGTCTTTTCCTCCTGATTGCTTTTGGCTCGATCTGTTTTTCAGCTTCCCTAACTGGAGAAAGGGCCTGTTGGAACAGTTTCCCCCAGAGTTGGGTGCCAGGAGAAGAGGGCTCCTAGAAATCTAGAATGGGACACGATTCTAGATTCTAGATTTCTAGGCATGTGTAGTTCTTCACCACGGGATTTAACCTGGCTCTGCCGAAAGGTTCCAGTCATCCTGTAGGGGCCTGGGGAACCCACTGGGTGGGGCTGGGGTAGCACTAGCTGATCATGTGACTTAAAAATAGCATGCGTGCACATCCAGAGTCAGCTTGGTGTGTGCAGGGCTAGCAGGAAAGGATTCCAGAGCGAGAGGTTTGTGTTCTAATCCCACTTACAGAACACAGGCAACTCTGATTTGGGGAATATCTTCTAATCTCTAACTTAGTCTCTTCATTTGTAAAATAGCAGTAATGTCTCCCTTTCCAGTACAAAGATGAAAACGAATTGATGGATGGAGTGTCTATTCTAAAAAGCACAGCACAGGTTATATAAGCTTATGGAACTTTCCTGGCTTTTTACTAGTTTATATTCAGTCCATTAAAGTTTTGGTTTCTATCTTTCTTATTATTTATTTATTATCTATTGGTACTGGGATGGAACCCAGAGGCATTCTACTTCTAAGCTATACTCCCAGCCCTTAAATTTTTTTTTTTTTTAAAATAGTGGTCGCATAAGTTACTGAGAGTCTTACTGATTTACTGAGTCTCAAAACTGAGATCCTCCTATCTCAGCTCCAGTACTGGACTTGCAGGCGTGCACCACCATGGTCTGGTAAATTTTGGTTTCTTTATATATTTTATTTATTTAGTTTTTTGTTACTGGGGATTGAACCTAGGGGCATTCTACCTCTGAGATACACTCTCAGCCCTTTTTATTTTTATTTTTTTGAAACGAGGTTTCAGCCAGGCGTGGTGGTGCACACTTGTAATACCAGTACTTGGGAGGCTAAGACAGGAGGATTGCAGGGTTGCAGCTGGCCTCAG
This sequence comes from Graphiurus murinus, assembly GCA_004027655.1. NCBI lineage: Eukaryota > Metazoa > Chordata > Mammalia > Rodentia > Gliridae > Graphiurus > Graphiurus murinus. The sequence goes on along the minus strand of PVLC010045835.1, from coordinate 2,737 downwards.
CTACTTAGCGCGGCCCTCCACAACTTAGTGAGACCCTTTCAAAATAAAAAATGAAAAATAGGGCTGGAGGTGTAGCTCAGAGGTAGAAAACCCCTGGGTTCAATCCCTAGTACCACACACATACACACACACAAAAAAAAACCACAAAAAAAAGCAGGGTCTCAAAAACTGAGATAAGAGACTTTCACTACATCCCAAATACTGGGATTACAGGTTTATACCACCACACCTGGCTTTTATTTTTGATTTTAAAAAACTTGAAATATGACCTAAAATAATTGTCTAGGCTTTAAAAAACTACGATAAAAAGCTTTACCAATAACACACTTTTTGTTCCCCTTTTAGTAACACTTTATCTCTATTCAGTTTGTTGTTATTTTGTTTGAAGACTACTTCCTTTTTTGGGCCTCCTAACAAAAGCTATAGCAAAGCTGAACTATGGATCTAAATGATGTAAATGATAGCTCTTTGTACTGACTTCATGAAACAAGGCTGGGTCAGCAGTTAAGGGTTGGGCTTTTTCTCTGCAAATTTTAGACATTCCCCCCCCCCCCATTTTACATGAAAGTAGTGAGAGCAAGGGAGTAAGTAACCATACCAGGACTGGAGCTTAGGTCTCCTCCAGCACCCTTGTTCCTATAATGTGCTGCCTCCATCACAATTTGCTAAGTAAAGTGGTTAAGAAAATTATCACTGAATTCAGTCAATTCTTATGTTTAATATGAGTGCTATTTAATTGCCCAGTGCTGAAGTCTAGACTTCAAATCGAAATCTTCAGTGGAATCCCTCAGTAAAATTGAGCTCCTCTACCTGTAAAGAGGACTGTTGTTGACTTCGGAGAACTGAACACGTAATGTTCCGTATTACTAGAGAGTGTTGAATCAGGGATTATAAAACTGAGTTCTGGAAAGTCCACCTATCACTATGATTTACATTATGATGTGAGACTATAATGCACCAATAAAAGTATTTAAAAAAACTGAATTCTACTCTCAGTTCTGCTCAGTACCCTTAGGAAAGTATATCTAACTCTTTGAGCCTGTACTCATTATTTCTTTTCTTTTTTTTTGGTACTGGGAATTGAACCCAGAAGCATTCTACCTTCAAGTTACACCCCCAGCCCAATTTTATTTCTTATTTGGAAACAGAGTCTTGCTAGATTGATGAGAGTCTCACTACTTGCTGAGGCTGTCCTCGAACCTGCAATCCTCCTGCCTCAGCCTCCCAGGCACAAGGATTACAGGCGTGCGCCACCACGCCTGACTGTGTACTCATTATTTCTAAGATGAGAAAGATGACGTTATGACATCCAAGGCCCCTGCAAGGACTCCAGTTGGAAGATTGGTGAATTCCAAAGGCAGAGAAGAGATTGGGTGTGGAAGAGATTGGTGTTATTTTGTTTCCTTAGGATTTGTTTTTACACTTGTATTGGTGTAGTGTAGTATGCACCACTGTGAAGTCCAGAGCCGTACAAACACATGCACGCAGGTCCTGATGTGCTTCCTTCAGGTCTCACCTCGCTGCCCGCCCTCCCCCACAATAGTAACATTGGTAAGGACACCTTCCTACAAGGGCATGATAAAATTTAAACCGGCTCTCTCATCTGTTCTTCCTTTTCCCCTCCCAGCCTCTCTCCCTTACCTCTTTCCACTGTTCTACTGGTCATTCCGAGGACTTTGCTTCATCACTGACTTTTCTTTCTTTCTTTCTTTTTGTTTCCCCTCCCCATTTGGCCGTCTTCTATTCCTCTCTAAATACTATCCTTATCTGTCCTTTCGGCCCTCTTCCTCTATGAAGTCACTGTAGCATAGACAGTTTTTCCTTTTCTAAGCTCATTCATTGCCCTTAGATCTCACTCACCCATGAATCATGGTACATTGCTGTGGAATGTCTTCCTTTTTTTTTGGTCTGTGTGTATGGTACTAGGGATTGAACCCAGGGGCCTTCTACCTCTGAGCTACACCTCCAGCCTATGTGGTACAGTTTTGAATAGGTAAATTTTTTTTTTCAAAATTTCATGAACAGGTAAGGTGCAGTGAAAAGATGTTTTCTAGCCCCATTCTCCCATCAACTAAGGCCTTCTCCTTGCTGTTTTAAAATTTTTATGTATCCCTCCAGAATTTATTATTTTTCTTTTATACAAAAGATGGCATATAGTACATATTCTTAGACCCCTCCCCCCCATAATTTATCTTGGAGGTCTTTTCATACCAGCACATAGCAAGCTTTCTCATGGTTTATAACGTAGTAGCCAGTGGTTGGGAATTTTTACTTGGTAAAGTCCCAGATAATTTTAAAATTTGAATGACCTTTGAGCTTCATCTGAGAAATAATGCTCTTTATTTCTCTAGAACTGATATTTTTATAGTATTTTAGATTTTTAAGCACTCTATTTTTTTTTTTTTTTTTTGTACTGGGGATTGAACTCGGGCATTCTACCTCTGAGCTACCCCCCCTAGGCTGATTTTATTTTTATTTTAAAATTGGGTCTCACTAGGTTGATGAGAGTCACATTACTTCCTGAGGCTGTCCTTGAACCTGGGATCTTCCTGTCTCAGCCTCCCCAGTACTGGGATTATAAATGAGTACCACCATGCCTGGCTGGCACTCTATATTCTTTTTTTTCTTTTTTTTTTTTGCGGTACTAGGGATTGAACTCAGGGGCATTCTACCTCTGAGCTATATCCCCAGCCCTATTTTTTATTGTTTATTTTGAAACCGAGTCTCACTAAGTTGC